>CM024630.1:27860149-28076442 GCA_014182585.1 Eucalyptus coolabah
AAAAAAAAAAGAAAAGGAGAATAAATAGATGTAAAACTATATTATTTTTTACATATGCCTTTGCAAAGTGCGGGCCACCGTCACTAATTGAATAGTGAAATGGAAAGACTTCAAAGAATTTTCAACATTGACTATGAATGCTTTAAGTGCATTTTTTTTTAAAAATCGTCCTTTTAATTGACTTTGGTCGGATTGTCTAACCAAAATAATGGAGAACATTATTCAAAAAATAATAAATCTATTACATCTTCAATAATTCAATGCTAAACTATTCAAATTTGTCAATTAAGTTCTAAACCTTTTAATAATTTACCAATTAAGTTATCTAACCAATTTTGATCGAAAATCGCTAACATAGATATCAACCGCTCTACATGGTAAGATCGATGCCAATGTTGATAAAAATTTATTAATTTTTTGATTTTGCTTTTCCTTTTTTCCTTTCTTCCTTTGTCGATTGTCGTGCCTCGGAAATGGCTAGCTAGGGTCAACCTCCCACAATTGACATTGAGATCTGGCAGGGGTGACCTCCCTAGCCTCGGCGAGGCCAACCCTTGTCAGCCTTTGGCAAGGTGAGGGCAAGCCTTGCTTGATATTAGTGAGGTCCCCTCTCACCAAATCCTAGGAAGGGTGTGGAAATTGAGACTCTAGGGTTGAAATGCAAAATTGGTGTTCGTTAGGCGATTGCAAAGGATTTTGAACAAAAGACGAACGTAAGAAATTCTACCAAAGAGAAGGTCAAGGGGAATTGGACGTTAGTTTCTCTCTCTAGCTCTCTCTCCTTCTCTCTTGCCCTTGGAAAGCTTCAAACAAAAGAGCGCTAGTGGAAACTAGAGAAGAAGGGCCCAATACCCAAAAAATGCAACTCTAAATTTAGTCCCAATTCTATCCAGAATCTTTTTTTTGCCTCATAAAAAAATCCTCAACTTTTTATGTTGTCCCAAGTTTAATTAATTGTCCGTCCAAAGTGGATGTTAATGACTACGTGGCATTTCCACATCATTAATGACATCCTATTGGATGAGCAATTGGGATTTGACCTTTCAATTGCTTTCACTTGTCTTCGTATCGTCTCTCCCTTCCATCTTGCTCAAATCTTCCATATAGGCTCAATTCTTCATCTCCCGTGCTTGGACTCCTCCATCTCTTACAATTGGAGAGCCTGTGATCAAGACATTTGGACATCTCTCATTTGTTAATGAGGAGAGAGAACCCAAAAAATTTAAGTGAGGGGAGAGAAATATTTTGCACGGGGGTATTGTTGACCCGTCCTTTCTTTTGCAGTGGAGCCAAGCCGAGCTAGCCAACAACGAGCCCTTCCATTTTCCAGTGGGTCCCGCTTACAGGACATGTGTCAGTATCTCATTGGTAGATGCTCTCAACTTGGAATTTGATTACTCCAACTTGGGCTTAATCCCCACCTCTAAATTTGTAGGTTTATTGGGTTGTTTTCCATTGGGCCCACCATCTAAAGGCGGAAGCTCCACTCTCGTGCTCTGCGCGGGAACGAAATCGATACTCTCCCTCCTCCCTCCCTTTCTTTTCTCTCTCTACAATTTGATTTCGCGGCCATTTAAGGAGCCGCGCTCTTCGTCCTCCCGGAGTCGCTTCAAAACCTCACGCCGCCGCCGCCTCCGCCTCCGCCGCCGCCGCCAGTTCTTCAGGTAAAACCCTGATCCCCAACGATCGTTCGTCGTGGGGGCAACTCTACTCCGCTAGTAATTTGTCGAACCCTTTCCCCAATTCGATTCGGCTCTACGAATCGGCTTCGCGGGGACGTGAAAGGGCTTGATTTCGAACTGGGTTTTCGATCTTTTCAGCGTTAGGCCGGGATTCTCGTGTGATTTCTGGTTTCTGCATGCGAAATCGAAAGGAAAGAAATGAGATGCGCTCGGCTTAGCTTGTGGCCGTCCTATGGCTTAGCGAGTCGCGTTCGGCGTGCTTGATGTAGGCCAGTAAGATTGAGGTTTCTGCGGGCGCAATCTGTGGTTCCGCCTTGACGAGTCGCCGAAGCTTGGGGTCCGCGTCTTTAATTCTCAAAATCCTGGAGGCTCATGGGGTCGGTCCAGTCTGTTGTTGGTGTTAAAGAAACAATGAGTTTGCGGTGATAGAATATGTTGACCCCATGCTTATATCTGTAATCTTCTCTATGGCCGTAAGCTCTTAGCTTGTTAGAGCTGACGGCTGTTTGCATCATGTATTAGATAACCTTTCGTCAGTTATATTATGGCTTAATTGCTATTGGAATTTCAAGCTTGTTTTTCTCTCATTGCTGCTGGTTCTTATCTGAATAAATTACCTGCCGGAACAGCTGAAATTACGGTTTGTCAAGCAATCTTGTAGCAGTACCAAGTGAAATTTTTGAATTAGGACTACTTTTGGGTTTCTGGGACGGCCTTCTTGTTATGCTTTCCTACTTTACGTAAATAAACACTGACGAGGACATCAATAGGCCCATCATGATCATGCATTCTGCAATACTAAATATAATAGCAGGTGAAGCTGTCTGGAGAACATCTAAATAAGTTTTCCATGTTCAGTTGCAGAGCTAGTCATGGATACGTCAAATCCAGCAGTTTTTGTGAATGCTGAGTTGCTTGGGAGGTATGTTGGACGGAAGGTTCGGGCAGTAATTCAGGTTATTCGAAATGACGGTTCAGCAGTAATTGGAAAATCTACTGATGAGAAGCAGATAATTGTAAAGGGCCGGCCACCCTCCCAACTCACAACTTTTGTTGAGGTTATTGGGATTGCTGATGGTCAAAATTCCATCTCTGCTGATAAGTGGACCAATTTTGGTGATAATTTCGGTATACTTCTAGCTCTGGAAGATTTCCTAGTCTTTTTCTTTGCACTAACATGTTGTTTCTGTTTGATGAATTAGTCCCTTTTACATTAAGAAGGAAGGTCAATGCATTAGTGAAGTTAAAATTTTAGCAATAGTGGAGAGCTTGTAGCCGTGATCTCTCTTCATATCAACTTTATCTGAAATTCTGAATGCTATCTTGGGTAAAAATTGGATAAAAGAATCCATCCAACCACTTCCTCTCCAAATGTCCTAGTCATTATGACCAACCTTTCGAAGCCTTGTAGCGTAACACTTACAATTGCAACTGAGCTCTCCATAGCATCTAAACACCAAGGTCTGCTTTGTTGTGGGATGGGATATGTATGTCGTTGAGTCCAAAACTTTGAATGGTTAGGTGGAAATGAATGCAATTGAGCTTTTCCACTTTTTCAGTTGTTAAGAGCAAGAAATGTGGCCCTCATTTAGTTTCACTTAGCATAAAGCTGATTGTTCCTTGCTAAAAAAATAAAACAACAACCCAAACATAGGATATTTTACAGTTTTACTATCCTGTTGCTTAAGCAATGCTTGTTTTGGCAGCCATTTTTCACTGAGAATAGAAACAATGCTATGTGCTTCCTGTCTTCTGTAAAAGGTGCTTGAGTTGGTCTCCATCTATATTTAGGTTTTTACTTTGTCTGACTCAGCTGGTTGATTTATGTTTTTAGCTTAGGGTCATTACGAATGTCAGTGAGTTAGGTAGGTGTCCATTTAGAATGCAAATGTAATGTTCAAACTGTTTTTGGGTAACATTAAGTTGCGTATTGATTGAAACAAACATTGCTCAGTTGATACTTAGCTGTTGGGGCATCTCTGAATTTCTGGAGCACCCTTATTGCTTCCCAGTGACTGAGGACTTGTACATGCAAATTCTGCTCACCAGTCACTGACGTCCATGCCAAAACATACAAATCATTTTTGCTGCATTGCATGTCTTTGTAGATTTTGATGCGAGTTCCATTATTTGTTTCAAATGACTTTTTATTCTTTGCCAGACACTTTTACTTACAACAAACTTTGTCAACTTGCAAATGGCGAATACCAACACCTATTCCTTTGAGGTGCTATGAGATCCCCGCAGGTGAAGCTCAAAGGTTTCTGCCATATCATGCATGCTTGGAGGGATAAAAGCATGAATGATGAGGCTGCTTTATCTGTTGTGACCTCTTCATTGTAGAAAGCTTTAGGTACTGTTAAGTCATGTGGTATGATGCCCCTTAGTTGATCACAAACATATTTTACCTTCTCTTGATGCCAGGGTTTAATTTCTATTAGAGATAGCTATGTTTTGGATTCATCAGAAGTGCAATTGACATGTTCTTGAGCTCATCTTTGTTGAAGATGGATGAGGTAGGAAGAAGTAACATTCCTTGGATTTGCATTTTTGCCCACATACGTTTGTGGATAACCCTATTACTTGGCTGCATTAATGGTTGATGATTTAGGCAGTACCTATCTTGTTATTCGCGATCATTGGTACTTGGTAGCACCCACTTGCTACTTGGTTATGTGTAATCTGTCATTTTGGACTTCTACAATCATGCCCGTTTCGAACTTTTCAAAAGCAAATGGCACTTTTAAAATTTCATCCAACTTTTAAATATTACAAAAAAGTTATACCTGAATTTATGCGACAGTAGCATTCATATGTTGTAAAAGTGAAAAAGTTAGTAAAAATCAATCCAGATCTGACTTTTCCGCGTTGAGGCATGATTTTGTGTTGGCTTGTCATGCAAGCTTGTTCGTTGGGATTCCTTACTCAAGTAGGTCTTCTTTCTTTCTTTCCTCATAATCATGTACGCCCTATTTCTGTGATTTTCTTTTGGGTGCTCCTCAATTCCATCTCTCTCTTATTTTTATATTTATCAGAAAGAGATTTTGTGTATGTAAAGATTAACAAAGATTAAAATTTGGGCCCTCCGAAAAGCCTTGTTGGATTTTAGGCACAGCCATCACCAGTACGAACAGTTAGCCTGGGGCTGATGCTTGGGCCTGCTTTCCCTTTCTAGGCCCGGCCCATCATCTAACGCCCATGGTTAGGTCCATTGCCAATCTCTGATCTTTTCAAGCAAACAATTCCTCGTATCATCCAAAAGCGATTGGAAAAATGTCCATGTGATTGTGTTAAACGAGACTTTGTAGCAACTTTTTCTAGTAAGACTTTTTAAAGGAATTCAAAATGAAAATTGTTCGATGCCTATTGGTAGATACTTAATTCTGGTCATTAATAAATGTGAAACATCTCATATCATTTTGGACACTTGCGAACTCATGCTTTATAATGCAGAAAAACTCATTCGACTTAATGATTCCTGATGAATTATTTCTCCCTTTCTAGAAGCATTGAAAAATTACTAATTAGTGGTATGTACTTACTTCTTGAAAAATGTCCATGTGATTGTGTTAAACGAGACTTTGTAACGATATACTTTACATATTGGCAACCTTCCAATAAACAATGATGCCCGATTACATGGTTTCACACAAATTTCTTCATTGAGTAAAGGGAGATAAACATATAAAGAGAAAAATTCTTACCTCTTACCAAAAAAACATATAAAGAGAAAAAGAATTTGAATTTACTAAAAAGTACAACTTATCAAATAAAAGAAAGGGAAAAAGCCATGAAAAATCTTGAATTTTGCCCAAAGTGATACATTTATCCCATTAAGGGCATTTTTGTCTTTTTATTCAGGTTTTTCCTTCTTTTTTTTTTTTTTTATTCTTCCCTTCGCTGGCCATGGCGAGAGGGAAGCGGCGTCCGATGAGGGTTGCCCTCGCCATTGTCGGGCGAGGGGGCCCTCGCCCGCGTCTGGGGCGAGGGCGGGGACACCCTTACCCGACGCCGGCGAGGGCACCCCTCGCCGATCGGGCGAGGGTTGTCTTCGCCAGATGCAAGCAAGGGCCGCCCTCGCTAGACACGGGTGAGGGACGCCGAGGATCGTCCTCGCCAAACGCGGACGAGGGCGGGGACACCCTTGCCCAACGTCAACGAGGGCCACCCGATGCCGGCGAGGGTAGCCCTCGCCGGACGTCGGCTTCCCTCGGCCGGCCGGCGGAGGGAAGAGAAGAAAAAAAAATTTGAAAATGAAAAGACCAAAATGCTTTATAATTTTGGGATAAATGTGTCACATAACAAAAGTTCAGGGTTTTTGTGTCACAAAAAAAGTTTGGGGGTAAATGTGTCACGATTGGCAAAGTTCAAGATTTTTCATGTCACAAAAAAAGTTTAGGGTAAATGTGTCACTTTGGGCAAATTTCGGGGTTTTCGTGGCTTTTCTCTAAAAGAAACTAGGATGTTGTGCATAGATTAAGTAAAAGGGATGATAGCACATACGTGTTTACTAGTTCACGGGCATCAACTATCACGTGGATCTCCTATCTTGTATGAGTATATTTCCTTTATATTTGTTATTAGGATATGGACATGATTGAACTCCTTTTGAACACGCTTTCTCTACATGTATCGTCAGTATCGTGCAAAGCTCATGGTGTCGAGAATGGCTAGTATAAACTTAAAAAAACAAAAGTGACATTAATTAGTCAAAAAACTCAATTATAGGGTCACTTGTAATCAACCCATGTACAATGTCGTCCGAGATCGATCATGTCCACGACCTCTAGCGAACAAAAAAGAGTTAATCTGATCTATCTTTTCACGGGGATTGCAACTGTATTAGGCGTGGGAATTCAATAATGTTGACACTAATTAGGTTTCGGTAAGAAAGGGACATTTGATTAGGTCAGTCTTTTTGGACCATATTGTCTTAGTTGCCATTTCTTTTCTTCGACAGTCCAAACCCATCAAAAACAAAAGAAAAGAAATGCGGTCCAATCTCTTGGCAGTGGTTAAGGAACAAGGGATTCCATAAATCTCCAAAAGGAGATTGCGTTTCCTTTGAAAAACATTTTATGAACATATCCTTTTGCTTTGTCATCTTCTAGAAACCTTTTTGATCTTAGAAATACTCTCAAATTCCGATATGCTCCATCTTTTTATTTACTAAACTACTCTCTCTCTCTCTCTCTCTCTCTCCCGTGCGAGCACGTAATATTCACTGAAAACGACAAAACTTGAGTACTTATCCGTCATTAACTTTTACTTATAGATAGAAAGATGATGCTTTCTAAGTAAACGCCACTTTCCAATTTCTATTGTCAATGTAGGCTGCGTTTTTTTCCTCCCGTCTTAACGAAACTTCCAACATTTTTCTAGCTTTTGCAAGGGATTAGAATAATCGAAGTAGTCGTTCATTCTAGTAGAACATGAGAGAGTAATCATAAAGCGGGTCGGACGGAAAACTAGGCTGATTGGACAGAAATCACGTGTGAAGGTACTGGATCACCTACGAAGATCGATGAAACCGTGGGCCGGGGGTTGTGTGTGTGTGGAGGGATTAGAGTCCCCACAATGTTGTTTCGGCGCGACATTTATTACAATTAGATTCTTTAATCCAACAATTAAAGTAAACTTGATCAAATATTGGATGCAATCTTTGATTTTTTTGGAGACGTACTCTTGAAAGTTCATCATTTTATACCATGGCATGACTTCAGGTACCGTGTATGTTTTGTGTTTTAAAAAGATGTGTAATGACGCCAAGTATATGCAATATGCATTGTGATGTGTGTACTAGTGGAATCGACTAAATGACATTATATTTGATGGTGCACTATAGTTTCAAATTAGCAAAGCCATGATATTATTTGGCCAACATAGATAGGATATTTTTGTCTTTTCAGCCATATTATATTGGTTTTAAAAGGTTGAAAATATTAGGAAAAATTCCAAATAAATGTATAAAGTGCTCTCATTTTTTTTTTAAATAAAGGTACGAAATGAATATTATTTGAAATAAGAGTTCGAAATACTCTAATTTTTTTAAATAAATGCTTGAAGTGTTCATATCAATCTTTAAAAAAGGTATGAACTCATCGCCATGAAGGCTAATTTCATCTTTTAAAATTTTTAATTTTTAAATTTTTTTCATAAAAAACAAAAAAACTTTTAAAAAAGGAAAACGCATGTGGGAGGAAGCACCCTCCTGCCTATGGGCATCGCCCCATTGCCGATGGGGTGGCAACAAAAGCCAACAGGGTCCTCGACGCTTGGGTGAGGGCTAGTGACCCTTGTTGACCAGAGGTGAGGGCTAACAAGCCCTCACTAGAAGCGAGAGAGGGCAGCGACCCTATTCCAAATTTGGGCAAGGGTCGCTGGGCCCTCTCCCGCAGCTTGGCGGCCCTTGCCCAAGCGCGGCGATCCTATTAGCCTTTGCCGTCGCCCCAACGGTAATGGGGTAACGACCTCTCCGTGTTTTTTATTTTTTAATAAATTGTTAATCTAATTTAATTTGAATCTAACTTGTGTTTGGATGAAAACATCCCTAATTTGTTGGAATATTTTGTCATTGTTGTCTTTGAATTTGAATTAATAGAAATACAACTTTGAATATTTTATACAATTCAATGACTAAATTGAAGATGTATACAAAATTTAAGGATCACATTACACGTTAAGTTAAAGTTTTGAAATCATATTGAGTAAATTAAATGTTTAAGCAACACATTACACATTGGGTCAACACTAAAAAACCATTTGTATTATTATTCCACATATGAAATAGATAATAAAAAAAAAAAGACTTTAGTAAAAAGGTACAACATATTGGCATGCTTTATTCATGGTATATGAAAAAGGCTAGGATTCATGTATTGATTAGTTAAACCAAATGATAGCTTTGGTGGTCCTATCTAATTGAAAACTTTTGCGTTTAATGGGAAGAAGAGCATCGACTTTCACACGGAACACCAATCATTTATCGATGGATATCATTTGCATTATGTTTCTATGATATAGACACAATTAAAACTTATATTGAACGTGCTTTTGCGACATTATTGGCATCGTGTAAAGTGCACCGTGTCATGAATTGCCGGCCCTGTGGCTTAATTAGTAAAGACCAAAAAGGAAAAGGTGAAATTATTTAGTTGAATTGTATATTAGGGTCATTTGCAATCAAACCCATGTACTATGTTGTACCTTGTACGAGATTTATCATTTTGCTGAAAATAAAAGTTCATCTAATCCATCTTTTCCCGAGTACTCCTCCGGTATGAGGTGTGGGACTTCAATAATGTTAACATAGATTAGTTATCTGAAGAGAAAGGGACATCGATTATTGGTCCGTCTTTTGGACAATTTTGTCCTAGTTGCCATATCATTTCCTCAACAGTCCAAACCCATCAAAGGGTGATAATCAAAGAGCCAAAAAGCTACATTTGAGAAAAAAATACTGAAAAAAGAAACGGGGTCCAATCTCTTGGCTGTCCCGTATCGCAAACCTTTTCAAAAAGGAATTATGTTTCCTTTGAAAAATATTTTATGAAATATACTCTTTTCTCTATGGCCTTCTAGAAAGCTTTTGATCTCAGAGAGATTACATACGGCTACTCATTCCAACATGCTCCATCGTTTATTTATTGAACGACTCTGGGCGTGCATGGTTGTGTTCTTTTTTTTCTGTTTATGAACAAAAATTCTGTTTTTTTTTCTTGGGAACAAAAAAAAGAATAGAAACACGTTTATTTACGTTTTTGTTCCAAATCTGTTTTTTTTTGTTTCGGGAACATATTTGGAACAGAATTAAGAAAAAAAACCTGTTTATTGTTTTGGAACAATTTTTAAGAACAAATTTTCTCTTTCCTATTTTTTTCTTCTTCTTTTTTCTTTGGCCGGTTGCCAGCCTCGGCCATGGCCGGCAACCTCATTGGAGCGTTGTCGACCCTCGACGAGGCCGAGCTCACCTAGTCACTAGCGAGGCTCGGCGTCGCCGGACCACTGCTAGGTCGGTGTCACCTGGCGGTGGCTCGGAGAGCTCGGCCTCACCGGATCCGGGCGAGCCCGAGCTCGCTAGCCAAGGCGAGGCCGAGCCTCGCCCAACCATGGCGATGGGTGAGGCCGCCGGCCTCGTCGGTTATGGCTGAGGCCGGCGACCAGCCAAAAGAAAAATAAAAAAAAAAAAAAAGGAAGAAAAAAAAGGAAAAATATAAAAAAATTAAAAGAAACAAAAAATAACATAAATTTACTAAACGTGTTTCGGTTTTTTATTTTTTTTTATTTCCGGAACAAGTTTACCAAACTCATTTTTCTAGTAAAAAATTATTTTTTGGAATAGAAATAATTTTTTCAATTTTGTTCATTGGAATAATTTTTGAATAGAAACACAAACAAACGCACCCTTTATGTCTGTCTCTCTTTCTCTCTCGCACGCGCACACACAGATACACCCACACATGCACGCACGTATGCAAGTAATATTCATTGAAAATGACAAGACGGGACTTCCTATCCTTCACTCATGATTGAATATCCGCTTATACGGAGGGAAATGATGTTTCCAAGTTTAACCCCATTTTCCAATTTCTATTGTCAAAATAGGCTGCGTTTTTCCATTTTTTTTTATGACAACTCCTAACACGCTTCTAGCTCTTTCAAGAGATTGGAATCATTAAAGTAGTCGTTCGTTTTGGTAGGAGAACATGAAAGAGTAAATCATGAAGCGATTGAATAAAGAAAAATAAGGCGGATTGGACACAAATATATGTGCGAAGGTATTGGTCATTTACGAAAACCAACAAAACTGTGGTCCGAGGATTCGATTACGTGTAAGGAAGAACTAGTATCCTGCAACACCTTTTTCATGCCGCATTTTTCAATTGAATCTCTTGAATGCAATTGACAAAGTAATTTCCTAATATGTTGTAATATAATAATTAAATAATAAACCACACATTTATCTAATGGGTTAAGAGAGATTAGCGTCCCCACAATACCTTTTTCATTCCACATTTTTCAATTGAATCTCTTGAATGCGGCTAACAAAGTAATTTCCTAATATGCTATGACATAATTAACTAATAAACCACGTTTTCATCTATTAGGTAAAGCTTTTATAATAGCTGGCAATGATTTACGAAATCTTACATGACATCAAAGCAATAACTTCTAAGTTCGAATCATTCCAAGCCCATTTTTTTCACCACAATTACATATTTCCATGGTTCGTACTAATAGAAAAGGCCATACACATTTATTTACTGCTTAAGTTTTTAGGATAATTGGCAATGATCTTGCAAGATTTTACATCAAATGCAATTTTGTTGATTTTTCCAAAGAGGTATTCTTACAATTTTTTTCATCATTTTGCTCCCTAGCATGATGCCTCGTGTTGTATTTTAAAAATATGCAAATGACGTGCAAGTACATGCGCGAGTCCTAATTGTGATGCGTATACCAATGCAGTTGACTAAATAACATTTTATTTGATGATGCATGCCAAGTTTTGAAATTGACAATGTTATGTTCTTACTTGACCAACTTAGATAAGTTATTATTGTCCTTTGATATTGGTTTTAAAAGGTTGAAAATATTTTAAAATAAAGTAACCACATGGAAATAGGAAGTGTGGGGCTTAAATCTCTATCTTCTCAAGAAATTGGGATGGCGACGATTCAGTTTGAGGTGTGGGTTTCGACTCACGTCTTGTAAGGAGGTAAGGTAAAAGTCTTAAGTTGGAGTTAGAGTAGGAGTATAATATGATTGATAATATATATATATATAGTTTGAAAAATTCAGGACAAGCGCAAGGTTTTGGAATCTGGGTTGCCAGCGCAAATATTTAAATAGGCAGACTTATGACTTAGAGATTTTATAAAATACCTAGATTTATTTCAGCAAAATGACAGCTACATAGACATTTTTTTGTACTTTTCAAAGACTAATTTTAAGCATTACGTCGATCTACTTATTTACGAAAATTCAATTTTGATCCAGCAGAGCAACTACTATGCTTATTTAATTCTAAGCTAATTTTGGAGCTATGACGACACAATATTTTATTTGTAGGGGTTTAGACCCCTTGTCTGGTGCCTCTCCAATTTTATTCAATCCATACACACCCAAGATTCGCCTGAACTTCTCCGTGGATTTCTCCGGAATATCCGCAAAGAAAGACTACAATTGTAAGTAATTAGAATTCGAGAGCGTAATACAAAAATTTATAATTTGCCTTGGATTTCCTTTTGGTTTTTGCCCTGCCAAGGTACTTCTTCAGAGGCAAAAGGTCAGGGGCTTGATGATTTGCTTACATTATTTACTTCTTTGCATCATTAATTGGTATGGAGGATGATATTTACTTGTACTGGTCTTCGAAGTCATCCTCAGGATTGTGGTGCTTATGCTAAATAGCATAAATAGCATGAACATAGGGTATCTCGGTTACTAGTTAGGTTTGACATGAACACCTTTTCTTTTCCAGTTGGAAAACATAATTCATCTATCTTTGCAACTTAGTCATGATCATAACTCTTATATTTTCAAACATATTGATAATTGATTTGCATCTAGCTTCTACAATTTTGCAATGGAATGCCCCACGGAGCTTGCTGTCACTAGTATCACACTTGAATTCTTCACTAAATAAGACCCCAGACCAATGCTTAGTTTTAATGTGGAAGAGTGCTTGATAAACTCCATCCATCATGGCTAATGGAGCTTTTAAGTGAGTTTTGAAATCTGCCAAGTCGGTGCTCGAAGCAATAAGCTAATATCACTTCCGTAGCTTTCACCTCTATATTTCATGGCTCGGTTTGCATAAATGTGCCATTAAATTTGCATCAACTCAACAACTACATAATCAACTCTCTACAAAAATTCAAATCAATAAGCAGCAAAAGGTGATTGCTACTCCAAACATGATCTCACAATAACATTACCTTTGTGGTCACTCATGAATGCTTGACCTCACCCATCGGTTATACCAAGTTCAGCCATTGGATTTTTGCAAAAATTAAGACCAAGTGTCTCTATTCTCCACCTTCACAATAGCTTAGCTTTGTGAAAGCATCTAGTTATTTCCATGTCTTTTGATGGTAACCAATACCTTCCCTTTATATGAACTCTTAAAAAAAAATCATCTTCTACAGCCAACCAAGAAACCCCTTTGCATGCATCAAAGCGGAAATACATCCTATCAAACTTAGTCCCAAATTAAGTAGTGGCTTCTTGACAACCTCTACATAAACTCTATTGATTGGGATTTGAAGACTACATTGCCTTACATGCTGATCAATGTACATATCACTTTGTAATTAACCCTTTTGTATTGATTTGTAGACATATTAACCCTAAGTTGCTCTTTCACTAATTCCTTGAAATGAGGACTTTTGATTTTTGGCATGGCCTTGATGGTATTAAAAAGTGCTTAGCCAGCCACACACTCGTTACCCTTTTAAACCAGATCCATCACATACTTGGGTACTCTATCCAATACTAGCTTTCTCTCCTCCATTACCTAGTGCCCTCATCTTCAGCACCAAAAAACATAACATACACATAATGATCGTGACTATGGAGATAATGTTAAACAAGATCCCTACCACTATTATCATCATATTGACATGCTTTATTCATGGTATATAAAAGAAACTAGGATGCATATGTTGATTAAGTAAACCAAATGACAGCTTTGGTGGTCCAATACATTTAGAATTTGCCATAATGTGTTTAATGGATCAATGGCATCAATTCACATGTAACACTTATCTTGTATGAGTGCATTTCCTTTACAACATGCTACTATGATATTGATAAGGACACAATTAGACTTTTTATGAACATGCTTTTACTTCATGCATTGTTAATATTGTGCAAGTCTTACGTGTCATAAATTGCCAACCCTACATCTTAGGAGATTAATGGAAAATGTAGAGAGCTTGATGGCAAAAAGCACAAAGAGAAAGGTGTCATTAATCTCATGAATCGTATGTTAGGTGTCACTTGGAATCAACCCATCTACTATGTTGTCCTAGATTGATTATGTGATGACTCGTGCTGAACAAAAGTCCACCTAATCCATCTTTTCACGAGTCCTACCACTGTATTAGGTGTGGGACTTCAATAATGCTAACATTGATTAGGCCAGTCCTTTGGACAATATCAAGCCCATCAAAAAATGAAATTTAAAAAGGCATAATTTATTTGGGAAACAAAAAGTTGAGATGGGGCCCAATCAATTGGCAGTGTTTGTGGTATTAGGGATTCCGTGAATCTTTTCAAAAGCAATTTATGAAGATACCCTCTTCTTTATGACCCTCTAGAAACCTTTTGATTTTAGAAGGATTACTTATACATTTTATATATGATCATATTCTTTCCTTTTTTGATCTCTTAGAAACCTTTAAGTTAGAAAAGGTTTTATATACTCCCAAATTCCAATATGCTTCATCTTAACCCACATAATGTTCACTGAAAATGACAATACTTGACTACTTATCCTTATCTCCACTTTTATGGAGAAGAATGATGCTTTCAAGTAAACGCCATTTTCCAATTTCTATTGTCAAAATAGGCTGCCCTTTTTCACCTCGATGGAACTTACAACATTGTTCTAGCTTCTTCATGAATTAGAATTATCGAAGTAGTCGTTGGTTCAAGGAGGAGAAAATGAAAGAGCGATCATGAAGCGAATCGAATAAAGGAATATCGGGCCGATTGGACATCTAGATACACGTGTGAAAGTAGCGGTTAATTACGAATTTAAGAATGGAGAAGTGCGGATGCTTAATCAGATTGAGAGGTAAAATGGATTGGAAAATGGTTCAAACCCTCCTACTGTTGTTCAATCAGCCCTGCCTCTTCATCAGTCAGGCTTTGAGCTCTAAACATCAAGATTCGAATCGCTAATGCAACTGCATCTCACATCTACGATGGCACCCCTTGGAGTTATGCCTTAATCCTAGGTAATCTCTAACTGAAGGTGAGGAACCACTTTGGCAAGTCGAAGACTTTCTCTACACGTGTCAAAGTTTGCGGGTGCAGTCCTTGATCTAATTTAAGAAAAGAATATTATAAGCGTCATAAGTTTCGTGCGACACTTATTCATAATCTTAACTCTCTTCTTGTCCACAAATAGCAAAAACAAACGAGGCTGCTAATTGGATTTCGAAGGCTCATTGTTAAGGCGTCTTATTGTCTAATTGGGTGACGTATCCTCCTATAATCCCGATCATAAAAAGCCTAACACAGCTACCATGTTAGAAATTATTGAACCACTGTTAACTCTTCTAAAAGTTTAAAATAATAAGTGAAGGGAGACCATATATATATATATATGAAGAGTATATAAAAACGATATTAAATATTTCAACGCATGTTATGATGAAGGCACTCGGCGCTCGGTATTGGTTTTCTAGAATGCCAGCGGAGCCGAGAAAGTCAAAATGATATTTGCAATTGCACGAAAAAAGCAAAAAGAAGAGACAAAATGTGGGAATCGAAAGAAAGAAGAGGGACGAGATCTTCATTGGCGGCGGCTTTGCTTGGAGAGGTGGGCCTCTAATGGAGCAAATTTCCATGTCCTCATCCCTTCTCTTTTGAAAACGTGGTTGACTTGTCTGCTCCACACTTTTCTTCAATTTTGATTAAACGCTTCTTAAAATTTCAACGACGTCTTGTTTAATTGCACGAATTTGACCGGCTCTAACATGAGGAGGAGACTTCCAAGAGGTGAGTAAAAGATCAACAACAGAAAGCAATGGGCAGAAGAAAAGGAAAGGTGGTAAATCTGTTGACTTTAAAAAAATGAACCCTTTCTTCAATTTCTTGTCGAAACTGATGGGATTTTCTCTTTTTATTTCTAAAATTTTTTTATAGATGTCGATGTTGCGAGAATCATAAAATTTAGAAAAGTAAATTCAATTCATATAAACTCATTCAGTTCGCTTAATGATTTTTTTTTTTTTTTTTAAAATGGTCATTGGGGCTTAATATCAAGCAAACCTTATTTTTCTTTTGTTCCATCTCAAACATCTTGATTTCATGTGACCACCGCCTGCGGTGGCCCAATTGGATAAGGCTCTCATGATCCTTTGCGAGAAGAAGAGGAATTCAAATTCTGCTGGTCGTACGGGATCTTAAGTGCGACGTCGGGGTGGTGGGTCCTCCGCTAGCGCAATGCCTTGTGCCCTAAGGTTTGCTCTTGGCTGTCGGCTTATGGGGTTCCCTGGGTCATAAAAAAAAAAAGAAACATCTTGATTTCATGTGCCTTTCAGAAGCGGAGGAAGTTTCTGTCAGTAGCGAAACCAAGCGATCCACACCTGTTTACCGTTGACCCTGGGATAGAGAGAAGAAAGGCCGAAAGACAAACGTGTTTCCTTTTATCCCCTGTTCACATATACCAACTCATTTCAGGATTAGTTTAGTCATCTTACGCTCAGACAATTTGTTTGATAACTTGATTATTGTTCATATAAGATTCATCTTAGAAAATCCAAAGTAAAACCTTAAATTATAAGATGGAGAGACAACGTATGTGTTATAAAGAGCATGGAGATCGAGCCTGTATTTGAGTGACGTGAGGCAACACTTCCACAATCCATCACCGACGTACGAGGAATGCAAGAGAAATGGAACATGAAGGATCCCAATCCATGACATTCCCCATCGGGCATAGATTAGAACTCAGGCCTAAGAATAGATCATCAAAAATGATTATAAGGGCGACAAATAAGAGGTTTCGAAGTATTCAAACTCGCAACCTCCTGCCTTACTATCCTAATTAAAATGTCTAATTTGAAAGTCGAAAACTATTAGCCAGAGAGAGAGAGAGAGAGAGAGAGAGAGAGAGAGAAAGAAGAGAGAGAGAGAGAGAGAGAGAGAGTACGTTCCATGAAAATTCCGTATCCAATGAAGGACAACGCATCTGGCAATTGCTAAAGAAGGAAATAAGATAGCGAAGTGGTGATAAAAATCCAGGGCGAGGCTGACAAGAAGTCACATGGGTCTTTCCAATAAATTGATACCTAAGAAAAATTGTAAAGCTCTAATGCCAGCGTCAAAATTGTGCCTTAATCAAAAGTGGAGGTGCCAACTAAGCTTCCTTGTCAATTGCGCTCATTCAATTTTGGAGTGCAAAATTGACCTCTCTCTCTCTCTCTCTCTCTCTCTCTCTCTCTCTCTGTGTGGACATATATAAAGTATGATGAAGACGTCTTGTTTACAAAAATAATTTAAAGACAAGGGGTTCAAGGGGTCAGCACAAACGTCAAGGGGCGGTGCCCACGCTGGGCTTTGCCCTAAGAGGAGGTGAGGAATCCCATCACATTGTCCCACATGGTCTTGCACTGTTATTGACATCGAAATTGGCAATTTCTTATAGACCAAAGGACTCACCTATTTAATGGGCAAGGCTTATCTTTAATAGTGTACAAAACTAAGCTCAAGTGGGTTTGGATTGTGGCACGTCGAATCGAAAAACCATCTCGAGAAAATGAAAATTAAGAAACCTATTATCGCTCAAAATAATAAATTACTTTTATGTATGTCCTTTGTTTAATATACGTCGCCGCACTGATCACATGGGCCTTGTTGTGCCTATTGAAACCCTCATTGATGTTTGAAGTTCTCATCTTGCATCCCTTTTGCACGATGAATCTCGAACCCGTGTAAAACAAGTACTCTAAGATCGATCTATGGCTTTATATGTCATAATCCACATCTTATCATGCCGGCTCTAATTGAATGAGTGAAACAACATACAATTCGATCGATTCGAGGTATGTTACATTACATATGTATGTACTTACGTTTTCTTCTTTATGTGATATTGTTGCGATTCTTCTCCGGGCGAGACCTAACTAGTCTGGTTCCGCCGATCAGTGACTTTGGAGGGCTCTCGACATGGGCGACATCAATCGAGATAAGCACAAGAAAACTGAACCAGTCGCGACACAGTGACAACCGGAGACTTTTCTTCCGCTCGTGGCGTCAACGAGTCGCACCTAACTCGCTCTTGGAGTGCTCCCCTCTTCCCCCATTCTTGTTCTTACCTTAGTAAAATAATTATATCACTTGTGGACACCAGACTATGCAAATTAAGTCAACATTTGATATTCCCGGTCAAAGATGCGATAAATTAACAGTAGATATGCCTCGTGCAGTGGTTTTGCAGAGAATAACGATTTGTTAAAGGCCTATTTGAAGATAGCAGTGGCGATAGTGGGAGCTTCAAGGGGGGGAGATTCGACATCTAGACGGAGAGACCCTCAAAGGCAAATCGACGTGCGGATGCCCTTGCTGCAATTGGAAGGACCCTCAAACTCTCACTTCATTGTATTTTGATAACCCTCAATTTCTTACATGCATGATGGTATTGTGTGCTTTTCTCATTCACTAGGATTTTACATGAATTTGTGAAAAAAAAAAAAAAAATGTTACAAAAACCATTTTCGTGTTGACTTCATATGTCAAATACCCTCTCGTTACAATTATCATTCTCATTTTTTATGGTAGATTTTAAGTGTAGCTGTGGCTGAGCTCAAGGCCAGATTGAGGTTGAACTGTAGCTGTGGCTGAGCTCTACTATAGAGCCTGCTTAGCTCGTGAGGCTGTTGTAGATGCTCGTGGCCTACTACGGCCTAGTGAGCTCAAGGCCAACCTTGCACAACCTCGGCAATTACAAGTCATGGGGTTAGGCCAAGCTTGCTTGGCCTCGTTGTCACTTTTTACTATCAATCTCGCTGCAAACAAAGACAAGATGTGGGTAGCTCTTGATTGTCATTGTGCCATGCTGTTAGTAAGTATGATAGAGAGAAAAGACAAGGGGATGAGAGTAGGAGAGGGGTTCGGATGCGCATGAGGACAAACGGGCCTTTTTAGGTTGAGGAGATGCAAAATGTAAGTTTTGGAATGTAAAGAGGGTATTTGATATGTAAAGTAAAGTTGAGGATATTTTTGCAACCATTCCTAATTTTTTTGTAAAGTGATATTGGGTGATTCGAGTAGTTGTTGTCCATTCACTCAAAGTCATATAACTTAAACAGTTCACATGAAACATAACTCGGTTTGTTTCGCAGAAAATATATAATTTGAAAAATATATATTTTAAAATAATCGCTCATATCACTTAAAATAATTAGTTAATTAGAATAGTTTTATTAATGATGGCGACTTAAGTCAAAATATTTCGTGGACAATAACAAGTTTTTGGTTCATTTGTATCCGTAAGAGATAGAAACGATAGTTTTTTAAAAATACTTTGTCAATAGTTTATATTTTGTGAAATAAATAGAGCCAAAATGTGTCCTAAATTTCGATTTTGGTTCCTTCGTTGTACCCTTTTCTACTTTATTCGTACGTCCAACTTCAATAAGATCATGATGCTCAATCATATATTCTAGTTGAACGATCCACAATCATTAGATCTATCACGTAGCGTTGTTGTACCATCGCCCAACCAAAACAAGCCGTTTCAACTTCTACACATCCCACCTTTATTATATTTTTATATTTTATATTATTTAATTTTATATTTTTCAATTTTTTTCCATATTTTCAGCCACCAATATTTACACCAGAGCATGTGAATCTAAATTTTAATCATAAAAAAAATAGAGCGGACCCAAGACGGCGCCACCAACTTTGGTCTCTACAACACCTAAAAAAAGAAAAAAAAAGGGAAACATACAAATTTAATCAATTGAGAAAAATTCCGAACAACAACAAAAAATAACCAATTAAAAATTTATAGGGCACTAGGAAATAGGAAGTACGTAAATAAAGAATTAAATGATAGGTGTGGACCATTCAAAGTTTAGTCGTATAGATATATATATATATATATATATATATATAATATGGTCATTATTTTAATAATGAAGTGCTGAAATAATTTGAAAGAAACGTCGTCGTTGGGACCCTTTTAAAAGTGTCTCGATTTTGAAAATTCGGGGACTCGAGGAAGACGAAGAAAATGGGTGAGGTGTCGTCGATGGAACTACAGAAAAGTCCATTGATTCTTCAATCTCACTTAACTTATATGGGAAAATTATACTCTGTAGAAAAGATATTAATTTTTTTTATGTGTTTTGGCTTTTTCAACTGAGTATAGCATTTCGACCAGAAAAAAAAGAAAAGAAAAAAGAAGCTAAGTATAATATGATTTATGGATTTGTTAAGGTTCATCCCTAGTCGTTTGTCTATAATTGTCTTATTGACTTCACAGGTGCTAGCAAATGCGCGCATCTTCTATGTGTATGTAAGAAATTGACATTCAAAATATTAAGCAAAGCTGCTTTATTATGAAGTATCCGAACCATTAAATAATTAAAAGAAATCTTTGATAAAAATACATACTTCGGAAAATAGTAAAGATTAGATGTGGAAGAGAATTAATGTCCAAGATTTGAAAGCTTTATTGAGAAGGTAGTTTTCAGATGGGTATATTCAGATTCTAGTATTGAAACATGCGAGAGATAATATGGTATATTATCGACTTACGCATTTGTCCACGTGTGTACATTTTTTGTAAAATGAGTAATTCAGGATATTTGGAAAAGAGAGAAACAATCGGCATCCCTTAACGTAAAATAAGAGGTCCTCTTTAATTTATGTACATCCGATAAACTTTATGGTTTTGTGCGAAAATCTTAAGCATGGTATTAAAGCTAAATTTAGCCCCCAAAAAATCAATCGGAGCATTAATTCCCTAATTGATGGATAATTCCGATTGAAAGAGAAACTTAATCCGGAAGTGTTCATTTATTGCCTTATTTGACTGTCGACTTACTGTCAGACTCCACGGACAAGTTACATGAAACGTGTACTCCAATGATTGTTTTGTATTGTAATCTGCTTCTGCTGTTTCAAAAGGACTCCAATCTATCTCGAATTCAAGCAGCCCAGCGCCGTAGCTCCATTTTTTTTTTTTTTTTTTATAGAAGTTACTTAAGAGAAAAAGAATTTTAATTTCATTGTACAATGAGCAATATAAAAAATAATAATAGGATTACATTTTGATTTTTCTTTTTATTTGAAGAAAAAATATTGATAAAAAATTGGATATAATATCTTTGACCTTGTCAATAGAGATAGCTAGTGAGAGACATTGAAAGAGAGATTAACCTCACGGGGCAATGACACGCATTGTGGTGACCAAACGATGGTAAAAATCAAGGGATAGGACAATGGTGCAATTGGAACTAAGATGTTTCATCTGCTCGCATAGTGAGATATTCATCTCCACCAACTTTGCCTCTTAGATTTTCGAAATTTCACGATTTTAATGGCCAATTTGCTCTTTCCCGAGTCTCGACCCATGAACACTTTTCGTCTTGCGTCGGGGTCTTCTTCAGCTCCTATCTTGTTCATCGGAAGTGTGATTTTCACGCCTCCCACCTTGCATCATTGGATTGCTTATGCCTGCAAAAGAGCGAATTTGAACTTTCCATGGTGCTTTCCTTTGTCACCTTTCCTTATGTCAGATGCCTATAATATGCTTTGCTCCCATCTCTCGCATTCCTGGTGCCTTCCCTCCGATATTGTCCGCCTTCTAGAAGCATATGTTGTCATGGAATACAATATAGTTTCTGCATGGTACTTGAGTAACAAGTTGACAGGGGGAATATTTTTGCAACTTAGTCGAGATTTTTCAATTCGAATAGGGAAAAACACTCGCACTCGTTTCTAAGTCATCATCATTCATCACAGCGACAAAAGTGTTTCTATTTTTCTTTTTCCTTTTTAAAATTGACACAAATTATTTCTAAATTTTGGCTAATTTGTACTATTTATCTCCGAAATTTTAATTTATTCAATAGGGTCCCTAAACTTTGCCCCGGTGTGCAATGTCATCTTTAAATTTTTGATTTGGTCAATGTGATTCCTAAACTTTAGGTACGTGTTTAATTTAGTTCTTGGGTTATATGAAAATGTTCGATCTTGTTTTAGAACTTGAATCAATTGAATGATAACATTAATTACTTCCATATAGTTCATGGTCTAAATTAAATATGTATTAAAAGTTCATGGACCGCGTTAAATAAATTCAAAACAAATGAATGAAAAATATTTCGCCATTCATGAAGATAGTTAGATATAAATTAATATTGACAATCATAGTAACTAATTATTTCAAGTGACACAAGCGATCATTTTCGGAAGATATTCTCTAAATCATTTATTTTTCTGTAAAACAAACGAAGTTTAAGGTCAATAATAGATAAATCAATTTTTATACGATAGATTTTTTAATTTTCTCAATTACTCGTGTGATCATAATTTTCTTAAATTAAGATGACTTATGTGTTTGGTAACCAAAAGCATCCCCACTTTTCTACGGTTACCACTTCACAAACATTAATTGAACTGAGCGAGCAAATTTTATTGTCTCCAAAATATATATATATCAAGTCCTATTATTCCAATTTACGAGAAAAAAATGTATCATAAAATGATCAATATTATCAAGAATCCTAAATTATGCCTATTGTGACGCTTTTTTAACATCATCGAAACCTCTTAACCATATCCAATGTGACACCCGTGTCTTGAATTTTTCTATTTTTTACGTTACCAAAATCCCCCTTTACCACAGTTACATCCCACATACCTTGCTGTCCCCTTTACTTAGATTTTTAACGACCTTCATAGACAAAAAATTTTTGGTGATTGATAACATGAATTTTTTTTTTTACAATATCAGTGTCGAAGTGTCAAATTTGGCAGGCAGAGGCAGGTTATTTCAATTGTATTGATGTAAGATTTTGGTGATAAAAACATTTGGCATAATTGTTGGGAGATTATTTTAGATCACAATTAATTATTCAAAAAGCTTAAAATTATTAAATAGTGATATGGTTTATTATCTAAATATTTTAACATTCGGAACCAACAAAGTTTTATAAGATATTTTTCCAAACGAGAAATCTTTTTTTTTTTTTGGGGGGGGGTCAAATCCTATTGAGATTTTAAGAGAGAGAAAGAGATCAGCAAAAAAGGGGAAATGTCGTGACCTAATTTCTCCCGCAATTTAATTTTCTATTCTCGCGTTCACCCGACGAAAACAGCAAAAGATAAAAAAACAAAAATAAAAACAAGGAAAAAAAAAGAAAAGAAAAAAAGAGGATTTGTCGCATTCCTGGGGATCCCATTATATCCCACGGGCTTTCAACGTGATAAATTGCCGCAGTCAGTGCAGCGATACCAAACCAACTTCATCTTCTTCCTTTCATCGGAGCAGGTGCGCAGACGCAACCGCCGCCGCCGCCGTCCTCCACCACCATAGCCACCGCCGCCGCCACCCCCTCTCTGCATATACCCTCGCCTGTTCGCAGCACGGATAGGATGCCGCAGGTGGATCTCGTCTCCGCTTGCGCCGGCGGCTCCTGCGACCGCAAGATCGCCTGCGAGACCATCGCCGGCGCCGAAGATCCAGCGTCCGCCCCGGCGGAGGAGGGCGGCCTGGACCAACTCTCCGATCGGCCGGAGATCCCCCGATTTCCCGCCGGAGTCCTTCTGGCTCTCCAAGGACGCCGAGTTCGACTGGTTCGACCGCAACGCCTTCTACGAGCGCAAGGAGTCCACCAAGGCCAGCACCAACTCCGGGAACCTCAACCCGAGTTCCAACTCCAACTCCCAGCGCTTCTCCCTCAACCGAAAGTCGAAGGCCTCCATCATCGGGCTCCCGAAGCCGCAGAAGTCCTGCTTCGTCGACGCCAAGAACCGGAAGGCCGCCACCAAGGCCGCGAACACGCGGCTGTTCCCGAAGCGCAACGGATCGTCGGGCGGGAAATCGAACCCGCCGCTGATCGAGCCGTCCTCGCCCAAGGTCTCGTGCATGGGGAGGGTCCGGTCGAAGAGGGACCGGAACCGGAGGTTGCGCAGCCGCAGCCGTGCCGTCGAACCGGCCGCGGCGAAGGCCAAGCCGGCCGCCAAGAAGAGGACCGGCCTCTTCGCCAGCTTCCGCTCCATGTTCCACAGAGGCGGCAAGTCGCGGGCCGGAAGCTTCGAGCGCCGCGCCGCGCCGCCGCTCCCGGGGAGTCTCCCCGCGGAGGAGCTCCGCCAGGAGCGTCACGCGCGACATCAGGGACCGCCTGCCGGCGCGCGAGGCGGGCGCGCTCTCCCCGGAGTCGCTGCCCAGGCTGAGCGCCGCGGACGGCGACGCGCCGGGCCTGGGCGGGATGAAGCGGTTCGCGTCGGGCCGGAGGTCGGACGCCTGGGCCAACGATGCGGACGCGCTCTCCCGGAGTCGCTGCCCAGGCGGAGCGCGGCGGGCGGCGACGCCCTGGGCCTGGGCGGGATGAAGCGGTTCGCGTCGGGTCGGAGGTCCGACGCCTGGGCCAGCGACGTGGCATAGCGGAGATCCTCCGCAGTCAAAGGCAGCGACGCCAGCCGAGCGGATCTCGGGCCCCACCGAGGACGGAGAAATCGATCGGGATGCCCTGGGTCTCGGTTGGCTGGCTGCCGCGTGGGGCCCGCTGGCCAGGATTTTGGGCAGGTGGGCAGGTCGTCGTTCGGCTGACGTGGCGCGTTGACTGTTCGGGACGAGGTAAATAAGAACAACTACCATTCGGTGCGAATTTACCCCGCTCAGCATAATTTTTGTTTTCTTTTTCTCTCTCTCTCTCTTTTATTTTCTCCCTTGAGTGGGGCCGAAAATCTGGTTTTCGATCTGTGTAATGGAAACGGGTAGGCGGCGCCGCCGCCGGCGGTGGTGGCTTCTTCAAGGTTTTGTAAATAGAGAGGTTTGGCGCAAGAGCAGGGATTTTTGCTCCCCCTCTTTTTTTTTCTTTGCTAGCTTTTCTTGTTGAGGGCGGTGGACGGGAAAATGAATGAATGGATTGAATAACATGAACAGAACCGGCGAAATTCGCCGTTCCCGTGTAGTTTCCGATCATCATCGGCGACGGCTTCCGGTCCGGCGGATGGATCTGGTCGATCCCAACTCGCAGATCGCGAGAGATTCTTTCTTTAACTCGAGATGTCTCAAATCCCATCTGACAACTTTCAAAGTGGCGATCTCGAGATATTTTTATTTAAAAACAAAGATGGTATTCGAAGAATACTTCCCCCTCAAATAAAATCCCACATGGGGGCGCTGTCATCGAATTCTTTGTTTTTTTTTTTTCTCGACTTTGACGTAAGGGTGTGCAAATTAACCCAAATTCTGTTTTTCTCGCTTATTTTATGTGCGCAAAATGCCCCGTGAGATCGGACCGTCGTCATCTTTCCTGGAAAATGATGTTCATTTGGCCAATTTTGACTGCATCGATGCTGTCACGTCAGGGTGAGCCTGGGTCAAACTTTTTGACTTGGATGGCCGGCTTGTTCTCTCGGCTGAAAGCTTGGGTTCGATCAATTTCGCTTGATGCCGACCTTTAACGTTGAAGATGGTGATGGTGATGGTGATGGTGATGGTGATGCATATGTTGGAATAGCAAATATCGTTGAAACAACCTTCATGTCCGGTACAATGATTTGGGGAGGCAGATTGGACCAAATAGGTCTCCTAGATCAGTACGAATAGAAATCTTATGGTGCACAGTCGATCTTGCGCTTGGGGATGGGATGAGTTCTTATCCCCTTTGGATCGGATGAAGGAAAATATCGAAAGAATAAACATATCATGGTTACAAATTGGACAAGCATCGTTCGCTCTGCAACCTCTCCTCCACGGCACTATCGGCCACCACCACCGCACGGTGTACGATGCTGTGGCCTCTCATGACGGTCGCCGTCCGTTGACAACCACCACGAGGTCCCTAGGCAGCGCGACAACATTGTGTGGTGGTTACCTGAGTCACCCATCTCCATCGCTCTTTTTTCTTTCTCTGTTTCACATGAGCTATCTTTCCATTTGACATTTTTGGTGCTATGGGACTACGACGACGACGGCATTTAATGTGGTGGCGGCCGCCGTGAAGGGGCAACCAATGAACAGTTAGCACAGCGCCTAATTCTAGCACTTTTTCGTTTTTTAGTAAATTTTTCAGATTTTTTTGTTTTCCAAGTCTACTCTTCATTATGTGGATTTGTAGTATATCCGTTGTCATTTTCCAATACTCTCCTATATAGAGAAAAATTGTATTATACTCATGACCCTAAGATAAAGATGGAATTGAGATTTAATTTGCATGTGCAATAGTTACGAACTATATCTTCTTTTGCATGAACGAAGATTGGGAACCTAACAAGAGTCTGTTTAAAGAAGGGCATACTCTTACATAGGCGAAAATGCAAAAAATAATTTTAAAAATTCACATATTTTGGATAATAAGAACCAATATGACTATAGTCAGATTTTACAATATCTTCAGGTAACCTGAAGAACTAATGATAGACCTCCGTAAATTAGTCACGAAATAGCTCTCTCATTTGTCAATTTTTTTATTATCTAATAATCACCTTACTCAAATTAGGGCGCAAATTGAGGGGCGCAAATTGACTTTCGTTCGCATGTGGTGTCCCTGTCAGCGCAGCTCTATATCAAAGTGGTCCAAAAGCAGAGAGGTTTGCGATCATTAGGCGCTTAGGTTGGATTCTGCGAGCTCTATTCAACTTCAACCCATCAAGGGTAGAAAATCAGTACCGATCATAGTGTTATCATAGGTAGGGATGTCAATGGTCTGGTTTGCTTTGGATTTTTAGAAATTTGAACCGAATCTAACCATTTGGGTGTGTTCACATCCGGCCAAGGTTTTATGATACTCGACCTGACCTGAAAACCTATAGGGGCACAATTAACCAGATCTGACCCTATTGAGAACTGTTGTGAATATCATATAACCCAAGAGAGTGGGTCAAGTCGGGTCGGGCCGGCCCTAATCAGTTGGGTTGAAATCAAAGTTTTCATCCTTATTTCATTGTGCTTTGGGGGTGTCAAAAAGCCTGTGTCGGTTGGGCCCAGGCCTAATTCGACCTCACCCCAAGCTTGACAATATCTTCATCTAAAAATCCCAACCCAAAGAAGACTAAGGTCCGGCCCTAGAATACCCTACATTTTATGATGGGTCGGGTCGGGTTGGGCCACACATGGGTTTTTTTTGACATTCCTAGGGTGTGCCTTAATTTTGAACTGAAGCGCATTGCAAATTGAATAACTAGAACCCAAGACTCGAATCGATTCGGTTTTCTGGTTATCTTTTTCGAAATATAAAAAAGAGGTCTAGTGAAAAAAGAAGAGAGATTGTGTGAATTGTAATATTAATGGGGCGATTTTCAGTTCAATTCGGTTGACCAAAACAAACCAAGACTATCTGAACTAGAATAAAAAAAAAAATAGTTATTTTTTTATTATCCAAACTGACATCCAAACCAAACTGAAAACGCACGAAAATTTAGTTCACTTCAGATGGTTTCGGTTCTGTTTGGGTCCAGTTCAGTTCCCACACTCCGAATTACAGGGTCTGACTGGATCAGATTAGAAGAAGCAGTCGGATGCACGAAAAAGGATTTAGATTACGAGCGAGTTGGACTACAAAGAACGTCAGTACATGACAGATACAGCTCAATCGACCACGTCTCTCTGTCTCTCCGTCTCTCCGTCTCGCTATTTTTTCAAAATGATTAAACTCGAACAGGTTGGGCGATGCGAAAGATGGCCAGATCACTCGTTGCTGAGCTCGTCGTAGAGCTCGATGTGACGGCCGTTGAGCGGCTGAAGCGGCCTGCAGTTGGTTTTGTCGTCGGTGGGCAGCGGGGCCTTGAGAGCTTCCACCTGCTCCTTCGATATCGACCTCACCTGCACGCACATTAAAATTGTCCGTTGCCCTTTTACTCAACTCGATCTCATCAGTTAATCTAGATCGGTCGGGTTGGTACGGCGTGAATTTGCGAATTCGATTCGGAGCGCGCGCGCGCGCGTATGTGTCTAAGGTCGCATACCTTGCCGAGGACGTTCCAGACGACATTCTCGGTGCATGGCGGAGTCGTGAGAGACCCGGCGTACCGATAGTACTTGCGGGTGTTCCTCCTGATCTGCTTGGGGTCGAAGATACCCAGAGGGACGTGAGACTCCTCGTCGTCGCTGCAATCGTCCTCGGCCAGCTCGTCCAATTTGTTCTTTATCTGCATTTGCGCGGTACATGATCAGTGACGACGGAATAGAACCGAGCTCCACACGTACTGCTAGTAACTCCTTTTCGATCGCGGAAGGACTCGAGACTCGAATTGAACGGAAGTAAGTGCTCGTGTGCATTCATCGAACGTATGCATTCGCCTTTTTTATTTTTTATTTTTACCTTGGAGAGGAGGGGATCGGGGTCACCGAGCGCGAAGATGACCGCCACCACGGCGAATTCGTCGTCGCTCGCCTTGTGGACTAGATGGAGTTCAGCTGGGAACCTGCACTCAATAGTGAAGCAAGACAAACTTTCACTCCTCTTCTCTTTTTGTTCTTTTGCTTCAATTGATCAAAGCTCCCAAACCCTAATGGAGGGGAAGCTAGAAGCATCAGTTTCTTGAGGGGTGATTGTGGATCAAAGCTCTTCTGCTGAGCCCAAGAAACTTGGGGAAACCCTAGTGGCGAAGCCCTTATTCATCTTTTACCCATTCGATCACAGGTCATGGGCTGAACTTGACTGTCTTTCTAAGCTGGTTTTCAAACAGTATCTTCTCAGAGAGAGAGAGAGAGAGAGAGAGAGAGAGAGAGAGAGGAGGAGAGAGAGTGTGAGTTGCTCACTGGATTCCATCGATGGTGTGCTCAGAGGGAGAGTGCCAGTGCATTTGCTTTAAGCTGTAGTTCTTGCCATTCACGGACAGATTCCCCACTTCTTCCTCGTAAACCACCTTCACATCAATCGTTTCATCATCTTTCATGCAACCGACCCTCGTTTACCAAGCATAACTTCATTCTACATACATTAGCAATGTCTATTCGAGGATTGGAGAATATATTTATTTATTTATTTTTGTTTTCAAGACAAATACATTAAATAAATTCATGTGTGGTTGATGCGGCGATATCATAAATTTAGGTAACTCGATATTGAAATCTTATCATAATTTTGTTGATTCTAAATACATAAAGAAAAAACCCATTTACATGCATATTTAAATCCATGGGTAGGTTAAGATTGGGAAATTAGTAGATATAATATGAAATGTATCAAGTGCATAGTTCATGAATGCGATGAGTCCTACTAAAACCGTCTAATTCTGCACCTTCTCTTCTTTCACTCCATTTTCATGACCTAGATTTTCTTTCACCTCTTGTTATTCTTCTTCCAAACACATTATGTTAAGCATCACTATGCTTTTGGCCAAGAAAAAAACAAAAGACAACTTCATCCATCAATTATAGCATTCTCTTTTTCGATGCAATTCTCCAGCCAGACCCCTTTCGTTTCGACTCATCTGCATCATCACTTTCCGATCTTGGTGTAAAGTGAATGACGTGGGGCCTAGATGTCAGCTTTTAGACAGTCATTAATTCACAATACTCATCAAATTTTCAATTTTTTTGGAAAAGAAGTCGAATGTTCACTCGGAAATTATTCATAACAATATCTCTCGACGAGGAAAATCATTCGACTTTCGACTTGAAAATCAATGGAAAATCACCTATGAATGAAACTGAGGAACTTAGACGCTCAAAAGAAGAGAGGAAAATCATAACGCTTTTCACCGTTAGTTTAGCGACTAATCAGTTAGATCGATTAACAAATTACCCCGACGTTGATGCCATTGTTAATGAGGGTCGCGTTCGCAGGGCGATAATCCCTGGTTAAGGGCTTGAGGTTCTTATTCAGCACCGTCGCGTTCCTGACTATGTTCACAGGAGACTGACGCTGCCCCTGCGCGCAAGCCGCGAACGTCGGGCTCAAGCTCCCCCAGTGGCTCGGACCCTCAGGGCCTGCATACGCGAACTTCACATCTCCGGTATCTGTTTCATGCCAGACGATAAGCTCGATCTTTCAATTAGTCGTCGACAACACTTTAAATTCCTAAATGAATCGGATGATCAGAACGAAAATGTGGATGTGATGAACGCTCTTCCTAGAACAACATGAAAGCCTGGAAAACATGCTTTCGATCCATGCAAAGATTTTCCCGACACTTCCTTCCGAGAGACAGAGATCAACGGAGAGAGATGCCTACCGTCCGCCGAAGCAGAGGCGAGGAGCAACGCGAGGGCCACGAGGGCGGGGAAGGAGACCGATGGGGCGGGCATGGCGGGCGGCTCTTCCGAGAGATAGCGAAAAAGAGCTTGTAATGTATCTTTCCGATGAGGATGATGATCAGGGAGGAGACGGGGGTTGCCCTTTTAGGGAGGCTCTGGAAAAGCTCCGTTGGGGGGGAGAGAGAGTTGGTTGAGAAGACCGATTCGACAACCTCACGAATGGCGGATTCAGGCGAGGAAAGAAGAAGAGAGGGGGCTATAATTGGGATGGGTTTGTTCCTCGAGAGTCTTGGAGCACCTCCCATTTCCTTCTTTTGGCCTCTCCTGTCCGTTTATACCCGTTTGTTGTGCCCACCACTATTCCTGTTTCTTGATCGTTTCGTTTCTGTTTTTTTTTTGTTTTGTTTTTGTTTTTTGGCTATATTCTCAGAAGAAGGTTTCATATTATCATGTCTAGAAATCTAATTGTGATTCGAATGAAACATGTTCTTTCTTCTCATCTTTATGCTTAATGAGATATGAAATGTATAGAATTAGGGAAATGAGAATGTAAAGATAGATTGTGGCCTATTCCGCGCTTTGATTTCTCCGTTTGATCGAATTGTTACCATTCGAGGATTGTCTCTATGAAATGATCGGAGGTCACCCATTCCATTCTTGACTAGGGTTTATAATTGAAAAGACAAAATATCATTTTTCCAGTAAAGTTTATAAAATCAATTTTCCATCAAATTGTTGTTGGATAACGAGTGCTTATTAGAGACTTTTTTGAGCTTGTATAGAAAGTATCTTCAATCATTTCAAGAATCACTATTTCGATATCTAATCTAATTCAGGACCTAATAATAATGTTGTGTTATTTGAATTCAAAGAAGGGTGTTTTCTCTAGGCTTCTAGAATGACATATGTTTGCATTAGAACAATGCTAGCATAAATGGTCACTATTATTATTGAAAGTAACGGTGACATGCGGACCACAAGTTGTAATTGAGAGAAAAAGGCAACTGCCCATTACAGATTGCAGAATTCTAATTTTAATTCTCCATGTCAATTTTTTTTTTTTTTTTTTTTGGTTCTGGTTTCTTTTGCATACAAAGAATATATCTTAAGTCTCGATTTTTATTGGATAATGTTTGATAGTCATTTTAATGAAAGAAACTTGTATTCGCTGCTTAAATGTGTGATAATTTCACGAAGATAATTTATGCATCAGAAGCACTCACATGATAATAGTATGTGAAGAAGCAAGTAGATGAAACAAATTAATAAGATATTCACATTATCTCTTACAACCTATTTTTCATCCAAAATTTGAAAATTCTCAAATTATGAGTGATTTGCTTATCTACATGTCATTATAACGCTAGCGCTTCCTATATACCAAATATTCTCTTCATTGCAAAATAGTGGATTTGTTACATTATTAACCTTCTTTTCCAAATTTAAAATTGTTACTACGACTCCTTTAATTTCGTGTCCCCATTTTTTCATGAGACTTCACATCATATTTTAAGCATCGATTTCATATTTCCTATTTATAGGACAATAAATAAATTAATTTTTTTTTAAAAAAAAAGTATTTTTGCTATTAGCACAAGTGCATCATTTTTGTCCTTTGTGCAAAGATAAGTATAAACCAAAAGCACGCATGGCATCTCCTTATACATGAAAAAAAGCCATTTAGTAAATCCTCTTTTACCTTACTTGCGCGTGAAAAAAGGCAGTATATTAAGATTCTCAGACATTAAGCACAAATGCTATTTCAGTAGGTCTTTTGTGTACATGTTCTTGTCGCCGGCTAATTACTTAAGCTTTTGGACTAAGCATATTAGAACTAAGCGGCGGCCACGTTAGTTCTATGTAAAAGAACTTTAATAATACATATTTATTTCGTTAGTGGATAGTTATCTGCAAACTCCCATCCATATGAATCTCTCTCATCCCGCGTGTTGGATTACAATTTTACCTACCCTTACTCATTGAGATAATGCCATAAGTCCCGGTATAATGCATATTTCGGGGGCGGAAGTCGAGTTCAGAAGTTGACTATATATTGTAAAGATATATCGTTCTAATAGTGCCGGTTGCTTTTTTTTTAATTATTATATTAAATAATAATAATAATAATAATAATAATAATAATAATAATAATAATAATAATAATAATAATAATAATAATATTGTTGTTGTTATTATTATTATTATTATTATTATTATTATTATTATTATTATTATTATTATGGGAATTAGGCATATGTGTGTTAAGTCACTAAGTCTGTATAATACACTGTCATTTCCAAGAAATTGGTAGGATCTTTGGTCGGAGTCTCATAATCTTAACTGAAATGGAGGATAGGCCTATTAAGATTGGCCAAAGTGTGTTCCTCCCTGGCCATGAACCTCCACCATTGTAGGTGAGTTTGCCATTGGGTTGTTTAATCGATCGAGTTAGGTATGTCGACAACCGACCACTATCTAGTGATAATTATCTTAATGGCCCTTATTATTGTCTCTAGTTATATATTAATCAAGATTTACCAAATTGGTATACTAAATAATGGGTCGTATTTGGTAACACAGCCCTTTTATATAATAAAGTCTGCATTCAACTTGCGATGGGGCCGCCCAATAAGGAGTGGGAGCAATTCCTCGCAACAATTTTCACTTTTCACTCATAAGTAGTCAGAGTTATAAATTCCATCCTGATTTTTTTAATAAATATTTTAACCCCTCTATTTCTTTGAACAAAATTTTTTCCTCGAGCCCAGCTCATAAACTCACTCGAAATATGTATAAGTTTCAACTAATATAAAAGTAATGAAAAGAAAAGAGGTTCTATTTCTCAAATTTTGCTATTGCTTGACTATGGTCTTTGACAAGTATTTGCATTGAACTTAGGTCATAATACACGTGTGTCAGATTAATTTTAAGGTTTTCTTATTTCCGGGGTATCTTTGGATTGCGTAAGTTAATAATGTAATTATTTTATCATTTAGTTCAATCACGTACAGTAATTGCGTCGTCGATGGAGAGCTATTTTGATTCATGTTTAGGAATTATGACCTGAGATGAAATGGTTCGGTGGATGTCGTGTAACTCAGTTCTATCATGATTCCTGCAATCAGAGCCTATTTTTCAATATATATATATATATGTGCAAACTATCCATACTACACCAAAAATAATATTCAGTTATAATGGGCAATATATCGCCATTTAAGATTTGAAATTCATAAGCTTTAAAACGAAGGATCTCGATGCTCAAATTTCACACCCCACTAGTGGCCGTTTCGCGGGTTCCGCAATTTGTATTCTGCACATCACAGTTAAAAAAAGTCCCCAAGGCATTTGTACAACGGCATTTTCCGATATCTAGGCTCCGTTCATTTCGCTAGAAATATTGTATTTCTGAAAAAATTTTAGAAAATGTTTTCCATAAAGTTATTTTCTTAGAAAGTGACAATATTCCGGTATTCGGCTGAAACTTAAAAATGAACTGGAAAATATATTCTACCGTTTGGTATGTAAAATTCAATTTGATTTTCTTCTGTGCACTCGTATTAATAAAATTTTTATTTTTTTCTTAAAAAATCAAATTTTTAATGTTTATTTTCATTCTATTTTTATTTTATTTTATTTTTCCCTTTTATTTTTCTTTTCCCCTTCTTCTTCGATTGGTTGCCGATCATGACAACTAGCCAAAGGCAAGCTCAAGGCTCGCCTGAGGTCGGTGAGCCTTGAGCTCATTGGCCTCGAAAAGGTTCGTTGATTTGGCGAGGCCCAAGGCCAGTGAGCATGAGCCTATGATGGGTCTTCTGCTCGCCAATTGGGTGAGCCATAATTTCCAACCTTAGGCCTTGCCAAATCGGCGAGCTAGAGGCTCTCACTTGTTGACCTCGGGCCTCACTAGATTGATGAGCCTCGAGTTTACCCAAGGCCAAGAGCTTGAGGCTCATGTGTGGCCGGTCACCAATCATCATTGTGGTCGGTGATTAGCTGAGAAAGAAGGAAAACAAAAAGAAAGAAAGAAAAATAAATAAAATTTAAAATAAAAAGAAAGAAAGAAAGAAGTGGGGGCTAATAGGGATGTAAGATAAGAGCGAGTGAATAAAATGTTATCCCTTCTTTGAAATGTGAAAAATATTTTCCACTATTTAGAAGACTTTTTTTTTTTCATTAACGGAAAATATTTTTTCTCAATCAGTTTATTTTTCGTGAAACAAACGTTGGAAAATTCAAAAATATTTTTCTGGATTTTTTTTTTTAATGAAAGAAATGGAGTCTAAGTCAATAGGTATTAACTATGAACAAAATAAAGAGACAAATGACGCTTGGGAGAAGGGGTGGCGCCGGGGAGGCATTCCTCAAATGTAGATCATAAGAGAACTTGGACTTCTTCTGTGACATCACAAGTTTGAAGTGGGTTTGAAGTAGACTCACTTTCATATACTTATTCATATAGCCTGTGCATAATTTGGCCATTTGAACGGAAATAATTTCTCTTACTTAAAACCATTTGGATTTTATTGTTCGACCCTACTGAAAAAAAAGGCTTTGGCTCTGCTATTGCATCGATAAAGAGTCTGTCACATCATTTGCTTTATTAATTTAGTAAATTAGCTTCAATGCAGATAACCTTATTCTATCCTATTGTTTACATTTGCAAAAGAAAATAAACCTAAGGGATGATATGCAATGCAATTCTAGTACATTGACGTGCAAACCCTTGGACTGCCATACTTTGGCACAAATTGACATTTAAGTGCCATAACTTACGAAAGTGATACTTAAATGCCAAAATCAGAGTAAAATGAATAACTTAAATGCCAATCCGGCCAAAACGCTGACATATCAATTTTTCGGCAAAGCAAGTGTAAAACGGCATCGTTTTGGTATTGATGTGGTAAAAAATTAATATAAAATTAAATAAATTAAATTTAAAATTAATTTCTTTAAAAATTTATAAAAAAATACACAAATATTAAAAATTTAAAAAAATTAAATTAAAAAAAATTTTAAAAAAAGGGAGGCGACTTAGGCCGAGCTCTCGCCGTCGTCGTTGGCAAGGGTTAGCGACGGAAGGGGGAGGATTGGCGGGGGTCGCCGGCCCTTGGCTAGGGCTCGGCCGAGCAGCGGCGACTCCGCCCATCGGCGGCAAGGGCTCGTGAGCCCATACCTTGATCCGGGAGAAGGTCGGGGTTGCGGCCCTCGCCCGCATCCGACGAGGGTTTGACCCTTGCCCATATTCGACGAGGGGGAAAGAGGAGGAGGGGAGGCGGCTTGTGGTCGAGGAGGAGGAGGAAAAAAAAATGGGGGAGGGGGAAGGAGGAGGAGGGAGGCGGTTGGCGGCCGAGGGATTAGCCCTTGTCGCCGCCGCAGCCCATCTCCCCTTCGTCATTGGGAGGTAGGGGAGTGTCGGTCGGGGCCGTCGAGCCCGGTTGAGGGCGGGTGGCCCGGCCGACCGCAGCCCTTCGCCGGGTTGATTGGGGCTGCCGCCCTCAACCAAGGCTTGGTGGCCTTGGTCGACCCTCGCCCACCTTTTGGTGACGGCGAGGAGAGCTAAGTTCTCAGCCATCCGTTGCCTTCCTCCTCCTTGTCTCTTTTTTTTTTTTTTTAAATAAATAAATTATTATTATTTTGTTTTAAAGTTAATTGAATTAATTTTTATATTATATTAAAATTCAAATTATGCCAAAACGACGTTGTTTTGACCGATTTAAGGACAATATTTTGGCCAACTATAGAAACGACATCGTTTTGGGTGAATTAGAGTTGAGTTAGCTATTTGGCGAGAAATATTAATATTTAATTGCCACGTATGATTTCGGCTGACTTCACTCAGGTGTCCCACTTTTCTTAAAATGTGGCACTTTAAGTGTCACTTTCATAAGTTATAGCACTTAAGTGTCTATTTGTACTAAGTTATGGCACTTGAAGCGATCTTTTGCCTAGTAAATTATATAATAGAATGACCAAGAGGGGTGGGTTGGGCAGGTTGGGTAGGGGAGGATATGTTCTTGGGATTGATATTTCATTTTACAAACCAAACAAGGGCATTCCTATTCTTAAAGATCTATTCTCATGAAATAGCGATTCCATTCCAACCTCGTTCCTTTTCACTAATCAAACTTCACGCAAGCATTGTTCAATGCATTGTCCAGCATATTCATAAATCTTAAACCCAATACCATGTTAAGATGTCGACGGTAGCGAGAGGAGATGAGATTGGTATCCCGTCCTTACTTGTCCCTATGAATTCCATTTACTCTCCAAATCTGATTTATTGGAGTAGTCAGGCGTCCGCAACCTACTCGAAACTTCTTGTGGTATTTATGAGCATTGACTTTTGATTTGACAAATCTTCACGATGCTTTTAAACAGTCATACTCACATTCTTTTAATAAAATCCATTCATAGGGTGGTAGTGTGGCCCCTAAGGTCACACTAAATGAAATCCCTCATTTGTTTATTCATAACCAAGGACAAAAGTTAAAAAAAAAAAAAAAAATCGAGAACTTTCCAAAATGATAAGATTGGGGTGGGAAGGCATTGGGAAGGGAACAGAAAGCGGACAATGACTTGCATGACCTTAGAATATACCAGAAGAAGAGACCTTGTATTTTTTTTTTTTTAATGATCGAGGATTTGCTTGGAAAGCATGCTCTTGTTGGTTTATGCCGATTTGAGGTCTCACGGGCCTTTGCGGTAGAGGACCTACAACGACTATATCTCGGGAGAAACTGGCCAAGCAATCCATCGCTGGGCTCTCCCGTTTTAATCGCTAATAATACAGTATTTCGAACCCTCAATCTCCATGCGCTGCCCATAAGTGGGTGGAAGAGACCTTGTTTTGACTCATGAAAATGCCATAAAGGAGAGAAGGCATCAAATGGCCGATGCCTCATCATCCCACCAAAAGAAAAGGGAATGTATAGTTGCACTGAAAAAGGGGTCCTGCTTTTTTCACTATGGTGGGTGCAGATCTCACAATAAGGCCATCTGATGAAGATATCACGCCCCAAGTGCCGCAAAAAATGGGCCTAAAGCATTCACAAAACTCTGGGACAACTCTTTTGTTCTGAGCTTCAGAAACGGGGGGGATAAGAAGATTCTCTGAGATAAAGGAAGCTTTCAACTTTGCAATTTACTTTCATGTCCCCATTATCTCCATGTCAAGAGCCATTTTCTTTGTGGTTCACTCCAATACATGGTCTGTGCTAAAAGGAAAGCCATGGAGACTTGAAGAAATTAGAGCAGCAAGCAAATAGATCATGAAAATTCTTGTGTGCTCTTCGTTTGTGACCGGCGTATTGGACAAACGTATCTGATCACGGCGCAGAGAGATTACATGGGTACTTAACTTAGCCCGACATGCTTTTTTGTTGTAACACCCTGGTAACTGTACAAATAAGAACTAGGTATTGTACAGCCATTCGCTCTCTCCGCCACTTATCCAGTAAATCGATCATGACGAACTGACCAACAGAGCGTGTCCCAGCAGATTCCATCTTCTGTGCACATAGGACACTGCCAGTGCCACCACTATCGGTAAGCCATTAAAGAGATGTCTCTTTTTGAAGTGGTGGCCTTCACACCACTTTTTTCACCTCTTTTTAAGTGGTGGTCTTCACAACTTTTTCTTTCACCATCCCAGTCATTGCTTTGGGAGAAAAGCATCCCAGGTTCCTATCTGACTTCCAGTCTGCTACAAAAATAAAGAGATTGATTCCACACGGGTCGACGCTGTTGGAACTCGCCATCACCTCCCTACCAGAGCAAGCACCACACTGTCAAGGGTTGGCGCTCTCCGCTTTACTTGGTCGTCTTTAAGGATTTCCCAAACGTCATTTTCAACTAATAAGCATATCCAATCCGCCATTCTCATGCCAAGTGAAGAGTTATTCCTCTCTTGCCAGAAATTGTCAAGCATCTCTTGTTTTAGTGCATTGTTTTAGTTACCGCTAAATAGACAGCATTTTACAATACTATCCTGTCGCTGGGACTCAAATTGAAGTACGCCATTTTCTAGGCGATACTATAAAACCAGCTTTGAGATCCAACATTCATCCAAGATCAAAGCGAAAAGCACGGAGCAAGTTACAAAAGGTAGGGCAGTAAACGTTGCTGCTTATATATACAACATAACAGAAGCAGGTTTCTGCTTCTTACCTCAAGCATCAGTTTCAGGCAATTCAATCTAAAATTGCAAAATACATGTGTGTATACTTTTAATTATAGCTCCACTTATTAAAGGGCATAAGTAGCTCTAAGATACTCCACAATCTCCGCACTTTCAAACATTTGCACCCCTGTATTTGGGTCTTCCAAATAAGGTACCTGTCAACCATTATGCAGACATGGAATCCTCTTAGTACTCGATGCACAGCAAATTTGGATTCTTCATTGACAAACGAGATAACAAATATGGACGCTCATCCACTGCTTAATTACCTGAAAACGCCCAGCTTTCTCATAGAGAACTTGCCGTTTTGGGCTGCCACGGGCACAACTGAAGCATGAAATGCAATATTACTTAATGAGAAAAGGTTTTACTATGGCAGCATAATCCAGTAGACATTGCACATAAACAAAATGAACCGATAGCAGACATCTGAAGTATAAGGTCCCAATTAGGGCTCACCTCAATAGCACCGACATCGATATGCAACATGCGACATGATGGTGACAACACGACACAATATCGCCCACACGTCATTTCTAAAAAATAAGAGAATTCTAACATATTGGACCACGTTGTATATTAAATATATATATATATATACTTATATATATAATAAATTATCATTTTTATGATTATTTCAATCAAATTAATTTGATTCAAATTTACAAATAAAAATAATAAAAATAGGGCCTATAATGAATTTACACTAAAAACATTAATCCATCATTTCTTAATATTATTCATTATTTCAAATTGACAAATTCAACTATATTCTATTTCAATAATCCATAAAACTTGGAGGAAAAAAGAAAAAGCAATCCATATTCCATCATTAGATATAATCAGAGAAAAAAAAATCCACATTTCACTATTAACCATAACAAAAAGTCATTCATCTACATTATCCACTCCATTTTCATCTTTCTCCCCATTCTTTCCCTCTTTCTCTCTCTCTGTTTTTTTTTTTTTTTTTTTGTGTGGATAGATTTGCATTTTGACTTCCATCTTATTGAAAATGTTGAAATTGACTTTGTGCAAGTCAAAATGGTGTGTCGGGATGCCAGACTTGCGTGTCACTAGTGTGTTCGGTGTATTGACCACGTGTTGGATGCTCGACACTTGTTGACCGACACGCATCCGACATTGATGCGGAGGTCCCTGGAGAGTGTCCGTGCTTTGTAGGGCTCACTCAAGTAAAATTTCAGGAGGAACAATGTAATAATGCTTGTGGCCAAGGAAATTCTGAACGAAAAGTATTCAAATTGTGGATGACATAAAAATTAGCAAGTTGTTTAGAGACTAAGTAGTCAATTAATAACCCACAATTAACCAGACCTTGCACAATTGAATTTCACGGGAAACATTGACAATCTAAGCGTTTGATAAGTTAATGCAGGGAGCACCAGTAAACATGGAGAACACACTAAACACTCTCTTGCATTTAGGCAGACTACTAATGGTTGATATTAAAACTGAACTACTGTCTTTTTAACACTATTACCACATAAAAAAACCTTCACATCTGAGGTGCTTTTAGCTATCATGTTGTTGCAGACCAAGAGTCATCTTTCATAGGATAAAGAACAATTCTGATGTGCAGAAATTTAGATAAAGTAAATAAAATAAAATCAAAAAACACAGCATGCCAGCAACACTGAGGTGCATGAATTCCTATAATAATACTTAGCCATTACCTGCGAACTAGGTGAGGTAATTCTAACTCCACTAGTACTTCACGTACAAGCTTGCAAAATGGAGACCCCTGAAATGAGGATAAATATTTTAAAACCAACATAATAGAACTCATCTCTCTTCAGTTGGAGCTTCTGCTAGTCTCTCAAGTACTTGGCCAACTATGTGGCAGAAAGCAAAGTTCTATGATAAGTGACTTGAAATTTTGAGGGCAGCAAAATACTTCACCAGATGGTCAATTTTTAGGAGCAAGAAATACTCACAATTAAAACAGTTAAAAGAATAAGCCACGTATAATGAACAGGTAGGAGACTACTTGACATGAATCGATATGCAATTAAAATGAATCGATGCACTTGATTTTCCTCCCTTTGCCCCATGGTGAGGTACAAAATAGATGCTTCTTCTTGGTAAAGCAACAGCTCATTATACTGTGGGCCTAGTGAAATCCCTCTGATCTTAATAGTCCAATATCAACACTATGAGAAAAATCCTTGATGCTGGTTGAAATTTCTGTGTAAAGCTCTTATCTCCGTTCCGTCACTTAAAGCTCTTTGTTCTTGTGCTAACAAGTACAGGTCTATGCCAAAATCTATTTAGGGACAAAGTCAATTTACTGCAGAAACAAAAAGCAAATGAAGAAACAGGAATTGAAATGCAAAAACAATGTCGCAGGACTCCAACTGAACTATAATCAGCAAGAGCGATATTAGGGTACTCAAAAATTAAAAGGCAACTTAACGATACCAACCTCATATGCCCATATCTCTAGCGGCTTTGGTGGTAGTTTTGCTGGTGTGTAAGATGAACCCTGCACAAAAGCAAGGGATGAGCCAATGATATAAGTGCAAGAGATGTAATGAACAGCTACAAGATTTAGCATTGCCACCTTTCCCATGCGACCAATCATAGCAAAGCCTTCAGTCAGGGTCTGCAATGTAGACGAACTGGAGGAAATGAGATCACACATTTGTAAAAGAATCCAGGAAATTCACAAGAATAGCCACTAAGAGTAGTAGGTCAACCGTGAGAAGACCTAGAGATAACAAAACAGGAACACTTCCATCACCTGCAACAATGGAAAAACAAAGTAAATTGTCTGGTTCGGTACTTAGTAAAGAATGAGAGATAATAAAAAGACTAGTCCAGTACCTCAAGTTTAAAAATCATCATAACTGAAGAAATTGATAGAAGGAGTTAGCTATTTATGAAGAGGATAGAACAGGAACATTTGATTGAAAGTAAGTCAATGCTACTGAAGAGCTAGCTAAATAAATAAAAATTGGAACTAATATTGGATAAATCAGATTATTTTTCTACATCGGTGAACAATTTTACCTTTCTTGTAGAAAAGGTGGCTTCAAAATGAAGTTAGGCATGGGTCATTTTTAATGATTCTTAGATGAATCACTAACCAATTGACCATGATGAGTCATTGTAATAATTTTCATGAAGTCAATGAACAACCTACCAAAGCCAAGAACATTCAAGATCAACAGGCTGTGTCTATCAACCCCTCCCCAAACCCCTGCATTGTGGGAGCCTTGTGACTGGGACACTTTCATACTTCTTGTGGTAAAAATTGGTCTAGATGAATAGATGGCGGTGACATGATATATGGAAAAGTGATAGTTAAAAGACTCAAGTGCTACAAAGTTGGTACTATTTTGGCTAGCAAATGGTCAAAAGGAAATAAGGATAGAAATAAAGGACATAGTGAAGGCATGGCAAGAGACTGGAAAGTTAGATGTGCTTGGAAAGAATCTCGGGTTGGGCAACTGTGGGCAATAGGAGACTCTAATATGTACTAATAACCTATTTGTTTCTGGCACAATGTAGTTATTCTTCACAAGACTAACATCAACATCTAAGAATAAAGAAAAACTAGACAAGATGCAAAAAGTTTTTAAGTAGCTTTGCAACTTGGTCATGCATTCACCTTTTCTAGGTTAATTTTTCTCTCCTCAGTTTTCTGGCCCTTCATAATAAAGTTCAACCAACATCCTCAAGAACAAGAATATCGCAACGGCATTGTTAACAGGGGCATGATATGATCTCTGCAACTTTTGCATGAGAATATGCTACTGCTTTTGAGTGTGCAATATTATCCAACTTCAACATCAACCCTATTCAACAACTACATATGTGAATAACAGAAGAGGAGAGGAAAATAATTTCCGAGAAAACCCTACTCAGAAGAGGAAATTATGCTAGCAACTATTTAACAACTGCATATGTGCATAACAGAAGATGAGAATAAATAATTTCTGAGAAAACCCAACTCAGAAGAGGAAATTATTCTAGCACGCACCATATTTTGTTACCAAATACTTGATTATATCATCCGATTCATACATCGCGACCCCAGTGTTTGGATCTACCTGCAAAGAGGAAAAGGGAAATGCTAATTGAAATCCAGGATCCTTTAATACCATTTACCCCTATTATTAGCCACAATGTGAGATAGATGCTACAAAATGAACATAATGAAAAACCAGTATTCCATTGGAAATGGATGGAATTTGATTGGAGAGTGGTCATAAGAGTGATCCAAGAGTTTCAGAAAAAGACTATGCTTTGTCATTTGTTGGATATAGAGTCCAGAAATTGAAGGCAAATGACCGCATTAACCTGCTTTAAGCCACAGAGCGCCATTAACTAGTATGGTTCAAGATCTTTCTCATGCTTTTCAAAAATGTGCTCCTTTAGTCTATAAAACTTACATCTAACGCTTCAGCATAAAAAATTCATGGTAAGGAGTATCAGCTTATCCATTCAAGGAAGAATTAAATCCTATTCTTACTTGACACCAGGATGAAATTTAACATTGAGAAGAAGAGTACAATACCATATACGGAAATTGTTGTTTCCCGCCCATCTGAGCCACCTTGGGACGGAAATTTGGACTATTTCGTGGGCATGGATAGAATATAACATCAAGATCCAATACTGCAACAATTTCCCTAACCTGTTGACGATTCGAGATGTCATTTTGGAATACCGCATCCAGAATTTGAGACTTAAGGCACACATCAAAGAACAGACAATTAATGGATTTACAAAGAAAAAGCAAAACAGAACTCATACCTTATTAATAGTAAAGGCAGAGTCACATTAATCAGCAAATCTTACTAATTGTTGTTGATTGTCTAATTAGAGGATTAAGGAACATTACCAAATTTCAACAATTTATGATCAAGATGAAAATCACAACTAATTCATCTCGTTTTAAGAAAAATGGTGTAATTTCTTCCCAGATGGCACAGTTCAGTACCACAAAATCAATGGGGAATGTATCTCATCAAGAGCAATTTCCAGTCGGCTGTTAACTCTGTCAATCATTCAAGGATGGGCATATTTCTCAAAAGGACAGATGTAGATCCATCGAAAAATAAAAAGAGGAGATTGTTGACTAGATTTTACCTTTCGACAAAAAGGGCAGCTGGTGATCCACGATATCCACACATACACATTCCCCAGGTGAATGAGAGCAGAGAGAGAGAAGGGAGAAAAGGGAACAAAAGACACTGTTAGAATGCGTCTGTTGAAGCACTGGGTGAAAATTGGTATAAACACATCATACAAATAGAAAAAGATCCTGGCATCCCATAAGCGGAAGAAGATCTGGTAGGTACAATGACATCATCCATCTAATCAGCAACGAGTAAAATGAAAATACCAACATGAGTACCTCTCAAACTCGTAAATTTCAATAGGCTTCTCTGGCCGAGGACCTAATTTTGAAGTCTCCTTAACCTTCACACCTATTAAAATCGAACAATACAAGGAAATGCATATCAGAAAGTAAGCATGCTAAAGTAGTAGCTCAATGAACCTGTAACACTTGTACTTGGTTTTTCTGCATATAACTTTCACACGCATTGACCAAAAATGGCTAAATAACAACCTTGCAAGTGAAGTTACTCTTAAATGAAAAAAAAAGGTGCCACAGCCTACCGGCAATATCTAAAGCATACTGGCCAGGTGGAATCTCATTTTCGGAAGCAAAGGATGCCGAGTACCTGTCATAAAATGACAAGTGTTACTGGGTCAGATTCAAATGGCCTGCGGCATTCTAACAAACCTTTCAAGAAAAATAACTAAGAATGCAAGATACAAGCCCCATTACCATAAATTCAGCTAGACCTTTCACCTTGAGTTTATTAGTCAAAACCAATATCAAAGAAGTTCAGATCTAACGCCGTATTCTTTAGCAATTACTATATTCGGCTCATCCTTTTTACAAGATAAAGATATATGTCAAGTCTCCCACTATATAATCATAGTCATCCAGTTCTGATCTTTCTTGTAAAATAAAAGAAGACAGGACTTTCAACTATTCGGGCCATAACTGAATCATATCCCCCGGTCACTGCAATCTCAAGTATCTTGTACTCCCTATGTGAATTCTCATGTATTGTGAAAGGGGGAAGAAACAGAGGTCTTATTCTGATCCAGTAATTTCGATAATAAAGGAAAGAGCGAATGTCTCATTTAGGTATCTTGATTAAACTCCTCAAAGTGGCCTTTCACAAAGAAATAGTATTCTTTCTTTTTCTCAACAATATTAAATACAGTAAAAAGAGTCCAAAAATTGCGCAATGTGCAACTGTTTGAGTGCTTTTTAAGAAAGGGAATATGATGAGAAGAATAATGTCTCATTTAGGTATCTCGATTAAACTCCTCAAAGTGGCATTTCTCAGAAGAATAGTATTCTTTCTTTTTTCTCAATGATCCTAAATACAGCAGCAAGAGTCCAAAAATGGCCCAATATGCGACTGTCTGGGTGCTTTTTAAGAAAAGGAATATGATGAGAATTATCACTGTCAACATTTTTGCACAAGTTCAAGTACAGTAATTTTTGTAGGATTTCTTCCTTTTTTTCCACCTGTGAAGAACTCTCCAATTCCTGATAAGTTCATTTGGGTACCTCCATTCTTTCTCCTTTCAAACGCCAAAGAAGCATTTGTTACGGCTGTTAGTAAACCCATTCAACCAGAAAGAACCATTCTGATATTAGCCAAACACTGTCACTACATATTTCCAATAGGGAAGAAAATCCAGTCAAAAAGTGAAAAAGAAGAACAAAACACCTGATATTAACCAAAACTGTCTTCAGTATGAACTCCGCCTTCATTGCATACTTGGGTTTGTTGTGCACTTTTAATGCTCTACAAAGTCTTTGATTCAGCCTTAGTCACAAAGCTATAATGAAAAGTTTAAAGGTATGATGGCAAAATTTGTGGAAGGTGCTTAACAATGTGAACTGCTTTGCTTAAATGAAGTTTGTCATTTAATTGCGGTTACTGACGAGAACTTGGGTTCATACACCTGTTTATTTTTCAATGAGATTTTCACTACAATTTTCAAGACTCACGTAGTGTCTACTGCTGGGTTTCTGGTTATTTGAACAGCCCATTTCAAAGATCAGACAAACAGTAGAATACCTAAACGCATGTTGCAGATGCACGATTCTTCAAGCCCCACAACGCCAAAAGCAGGTCTAGCACACATACAATCCGCAAAAAAAGAGCAGAAAGGACATAACCCATTTCGATTTTACACCACAGGAATCCAAATTAACCAAAATCCAGCCAGCTAAAAGCACCAACTCATGCCTCAAAAACCGAAACTTTAGGCAAACTCAACAAAGAACTAAGCAAACGGAGAAAAACCCAATACCCGGAGACAAAAACGCCGGTGCCCAATCGGAAGATTAGGCGAGAGACGCACCCAAGACGTCGAGGACCTTGTCCGGCCTCACGCCGAATCGCTTCGGCTCGGGAGGCTTGAAATCCGGGGAGGAGCGAAAGTCGGCGGTTTGGTAGCCGTGGAAGTTTCAGGGAGTCGGTACTCGACGCCCTGACGCTGACGGAAACCACCGAGGGCTTGAGGGTCGTGCGGTGGCGCAAGAATGGCCTCAGCAGCGGCGGTTGAGGCATGTTCAGGACTCCGGCCATCGCTGGGGCGGCGGCGATGGCGCTCTTTCTTTGGAGGACTGCGGAGTGCGCTGTGGTTGGTGGTGGTGGTGGTGGTGGTGGTGGTGGTGGAGGGAGTGGTTCAGTGGTGAAGAGACTGCGCACGGGTGCACTAGCTCTTTTGAGGTGGGCAATTTGTGACGGGAACTGTTAGGTAATTCAGTTATTCTTTTACCCAATAAAGAAGAGAAATTTTTTTTTTTTGCAATTCTTGATTCTTTTTCAATCTTTGCTCTTAATCTGCGGAGGAGGTGGAGAGATGGGTCGGGGACGAGCCGCCAGAGACAAGGGTCCGGATGAAGCGAGGCGGGGATGAGGTGGGGATGAGCCTCGAGAGAGGTGGCGGCTTCCTACTAAGGCAAGCGAGCAAATTACTAGCAACCTAGACGCACAATCGACAAAAAATAGATTGTGTGTCTAACTTGATGAATTGTGGTCAGTGGCTCAGTTTTCGAACCTTCGAGGGGACATTTTTGTATGATAAAAAAGCGCATGTCAATTTCAAATCTTATCTAATTAAATTGACACTATTTTCATAATTAAGCGCATTAAAGTGATAAACCTTGTGTTTCTATATGTCTCTTCCTAATCTTCAACGCCATTGTTTTTGCATCTTTAATGACTTTCCTCACAATAAATATAAATTTAAATGGCTCAGCCTCTGTTAAGCCTTAGAAAATGAAACCCACCACCTCTATCAAGTGTGGTAAAGAGAAGGATTGTCTCAAAATGGCCATTCATCGTCCATTTTCTGACCCATCTTAGGTGACGTAGCTTTGCAATTTATGGAAGAGCTTTTCAACACGTGCCAAGTTCGGCCCACCTGTTCAAGGTTGGATATCACTGAGAGCCCTTGCGAAATGAATTACTTCTGACAAAAATTTACTAACTTTAGGCAATTTCACTGTATAAGTTTCTCTGCACTTTGCTCCATTCCATATTCAAAGAAAGAGGGTTGGCAATTTTACTCCCCACGGTGAATATCCGTGACACCGAAAAATCCTGAGATGCTCCGAGTGATGTGAGCTCGATACATTTGAGCTTTTGATTTCAGTGGTTGGACCAACATATTTAAGAATTGAGATGCTCTAAGCTCACATATGCCGAGTACATCTAATAATACATCCATGGCCTTCTGTCTAGTTCTCTCTAAATTGGAAAACCCATCATCGTCAGGCCTTCAGCTCAAGTTTTTACATGATGGCACATGCAAATGCTTGAGCTAGAAGAAGATTTTCCTAAACATATAATTTTTCATTTCCCAACAAAGATGAATGAAAATGGAGAAGACTTGGTTAAAAAAAAAGAAAAGAAAAGATGATAACCTTAAAAAATGAAGAGTAATCTCTATAAATAAAAACATGAAGATTTATAGAATATTATTTTCTCTCGGAGAATAAACAAAGGAGGTAAAAAAGAAAACTAAGAGGCTACATGGTGCTATTTTAGAAAGAAAGGTTCTCTCGCCAAAAAGAAAAAGAAAAGGAAAGAAAGGTTGACATTGTTCTAACCTCTATTTGGGTTTGCGACGGGACGGATCCATGGGGGCTCGCGCGGGCGGGCTTACCCTCCCAATTCATTGGGCAAAGCCTCCTTAATAAGGAGTGTGGGCTTAAATGGGGGGACAGCATATTTGTTATTCCACATTTCCTTTCTCATATATTTGTAAGGGATTCATACCACACATATATATATAAATCATTGTGCGCTACATTTACTCTAAATTAATTATTGGGTTATAAAAGATCTCAGACCGGTACAATACTACAACCTTGACAAATCTACTGAAATCTTCAGGGAAAATTAAGTGGTTTTAGTAGATTTTCAAGACGTGAGGGAGCTCTTGAGGCAACATTAGTACACTTTTGAGTTTCAATTCATTTTCTTTAGATTCAGCTTCACCAAAATGATATTGCTCAAGAGATACATTACACAATGATCATCCGAATTGCTTACCACACGCGTTATCATGTCAACAATCTAAAGGTGTCATTGAACAAAAAGCTAATGGAATGTAGTTTTGTTGCGGGTATATTGATTTGGGATTCTTGTGACATGAAAATTAGTTTGACATAGATGTGGTATGAATATATTAGTTGAGATTTTTAATGGTATTGGCTACCTATATATATATATATATATATATATATATATATATATGTATGTATGTATAAAGGGCAATATATCAACAAAGAAATGGTAGATGGCCCATTGACTGGGTCTTCTTGCTGGAGGCCCCTGATCACGAGTTTGAATGTTTAAGGCAAGAGCAATGTCCTGGAGCTTGAAGACTTTTCTACACAAGATTGATTTCGTTAATAACAAAACATTCAAAGTATGGTTTACTTGCCAAATCTTGATGAAATATAATCTCAAATCAAGAAATTTTCCCACCCTTGATGATGTTGTTCGGAAGCTTATTCAGATTGGAAACACGTACTTGTTTATTTGAACAATTGGAAAGCTCCTAATCATCTATGTCCTAGTTCGAATAATTCTAGTACTTTTCGCTTTTGTAAACATCGTTTAATTGTTCTTGTAAGAAAATTTACCTTCTTGATGTACGAGAGTCCCGACATTTTCCCTTTATGTTTTCTATGTGCATGCAATGATATGTTGCATCCAACCAGTAAAGATCTAGGTTATGTTTTCACCCATCCATGTTATTATCAATCATCCCATCGATGTGGTTTAGTCTAGGCCGTGTCTTGTACATGTAAGAATGATTGAGACTATTAATATATATTTGTATATTTAAAGGCTTTGTTTGGGCATTTAGTGATTTTGTTTTTTTCAATTCACCTTGAGAAAGAGTTGGCTTTACTATTAGACTGGTCTTGGGGTGCCTTGAACTTTTAGCTTTCTCCACATACAAGTCTCACAATTAATGAATTTTTTTATTGCCCTCAAGCACTTACTAAAATTCCAATTTTGCCTACTATTTTAGAAACCCTAGATTTCTAGGTTAGGTGATGCTAGCTAACAGCCTAACCGGTAGTTGAGTTTTTCTAGAAAGAGTTGGAATTATTTTTGAAAAGAAATAGCATAAGTCTTTTACAAAGTGTAATTGTTTTCCAAATGGCATTTAAGTCAAAATTGTTTTCTAATGTGTTTTTATATTATAATTTACAAAATTCTATTTGCATTTTAGAAAACCCATTTCACTTAAAATACGTTTGTTTCACTAAAAATTCATGATTTGAAAGTCAATCAATTATACTGTTTATAAATAATAAATGAACGAAAAATATATATATAGTTTGTAAAACTATTTAGGCATAATTTGTTGTGGGTGGTAAAGATATTTTTCTTTGACCAATTCTTTTAAGGGATGTAACCAATCATTTTTTATAATATATTTTTCGAATTATTCTTTTTCCGTAATCATAAACAGATCTTTTGGCAACGATTATAAAGTTTTGAGAAAACGTGTTTGTTTGTCTTGAGTATCGACGTCGACTGCAATCATTTTCCAGATACGGCCGAGCGCACCATGCCTTAAAACCAGAACAAATTCCACCCGGCGGTGCCGGCCGACCATGGAGATGGAAGGGTCGTCGTTTCTTTACCACGTCTGCAGACAAAGGGCCGCGACCTTTCTTGGGAAGTGGTCCCCACAATCTAGAAGCCAACCAGCAACGGAAAACGACAAAACCCTTTTATGTAAAACTCATTTTGGCTCCATCAATTTGATCACTTTTTTTTTTAGAGATTGAGACTACCATTAAGAACCGTCAATTTTTTTTTTAATCCTTAAAATTTAAATTCCGTAATTTCAAAAGACTGCACTCGCATCTTCAGGTCATTACTTCATAACAATGTAGTCCATAACATTATGAAAAATATTGTGAATTATAAGACATAGAATGGAATTGCTGTGGTGTAGATTTTTTATATCCTCGGAGTACGAAACTGCAAATCGAAAGTAACATGGTCTAAAAATACGAAAATAATGAAATTTAAGTTTGAAAATGGCTCTTGTCATACCTTGTGTCTAATTCCATTTCAATCATATATTTATTTTCCTTTTGGCTAAGTTCAAAGAACTATAAACTTCATATCTATTTTCAGAAATCCCAATAATTTTTCTTTTCATTGCATTGGTAGCATAAAGTTTGTGGGTCAAATATATTTTTGGAAAATTCCCACAAAAAATGCTAAGTATTTCCCACGTGCATGGATATTCCAAACTTTTTTCATCTCACCCAAATTTTGAAATTTATACCAATGACCCAAAAAAAAAAAAAAAAAAACCTCCCCTCATTATATAAAGGCCGGTAAAAATTTGATTAATACTAAAAAAAATCCAACACTAATATATTTATGATAAATTTATTTCAAACCAATTTTTGACTACAAAAAATCCAAATTGGTACATTTGTGATAAATTTATTTCAAATTATTTTTTTTTTATCATCAAAAACCCCAAATTGATGTATTGCATTAGTTTTTATTAAATTTGATTAATACCATAAAAAATCATGAACTAGTATACTCGTGACAAACATAGAGTAAAAACCCAAATTGCCACATCCGTCAATTATCACGTATTATTTAACTCTGTCATTTAACGATAAAATGGAAACTAATAGAGGATAAATCACTTTGTGGTTTTTCATAATATTAACTCTTAAATATTCGATTGGGGATCCTTATGACCTCATTGTTTTAATATCATATGGGATTTTGTGGGACCACTGCTAATTGTTCTAAAAGCTTAAATTATTAGATGAATGGACGGTTTATTTTATTAAATATTCTAATGAGGTAATTGTAAGAGAAAAGTTTAGGAAGTTGCTGTCTTACAGTAAAAAGAATTTATAATTTTTTATTGATTATCCCAACATTCTTTTCTAAAAGTGAAAATGGAGGGGACCACGATGGAATGATGAAGAGAATGAGAAAGGAATATATGTCTCGTTGAAAAGGGTCCAGCTTTTCCAAGAAAAAAACCAGACATCAACCACGAAGTGAACAGCAAAACAAGAAGTGGAATCTGGCTTCGCCAACTGAACTTTATATCTCCCTCGCAACCCCCGACCTTTTGACTGAGCCCGAGTATTTAATTCGCGTAAAAAGCCCAGCCGCATGTATCAAGAAAATGCAATTAAAACTTCTTTTTTTTGGTCGGTTAATTAAAACTTCTTTACCAAGTAAAGGTTGTCAATGAGATCTTGAAAGAATGAATCGAATCTTGGAAAAGGGGTTGTTACCGAGATCTCGATCCGACTATCTCTCTTTCTCTGCCCTAAAAACACTTGTTTTTTTTTTTTTAATGACAGTAAACTGGGACATTGCGTTTCAAAGACGGCATGGTTGCTGCTTTGCTTGCTTTCGGGAGGATCGACAGAGACGCGATAGATTAGAGTAAGACGAAGAGAGAGCAAAAACGATTTCGCTTTGAATGGATTAATGCGCACTAGCTAGGGTTTCGGGTGCATTCATCAGGCTGACGTGATGAAAGACCATTTTTGATCTCGTCTTAGCTGAACTAGTAAACCCTAGGACAGGATAAACTACACATACCGTCAGATTATCCCTTGTTATTAATGAGGAGATTTTTTTGCAATGGAAGAGTTTGCCGTTAACCAATCTAAAGTTTAACGATCCTTTTGCGATAGATTTCTGTGTTTCTTTTGTCACGGTATTTCTTAACAAGTTTTTAGATTGTAACACTAACACTCAGTTTGAATGGAACGATTAGGCTGGAAAAGAATGGATATAGATAACCCCAAGAGAAAAATTTGAAGGAATTAAGTTATGATGCTGTTTGGATTCTGGTGAGGGAACAAAGGGAAAGAAAAAGGATTCTGGCATAGATACTTTTTTGTGCATATAAAATGAATGTAAATATTTGTCTAAGTGAGAAAGAAGAATACATTATTTTTTTTTTTTGTTCGAAAGAATTCATTAATTAAAAAACACAAATCCTTTCGAATCCCTAAACACAATTATGTATTTTGAATCATTTCTCTTTCTTCCAAATTCCTCCTAATAAACATAGTGTAAAATTTTTCTTATTGATATATTTGACATGATATTGAGGTCATTCAACCACGTGTATAATAATATGGATACGTATATCACGCATTTGATAAAATATAAATAATGTAAACGATTTTAGTTTACGCTAACAGTGATAGTGAAGTATAGTGATAGTGAAGTATGGCATGATCCTTGCCGGATAAAAAAAAAGGTATTACATGAAGTACACGAGTAAAAAATTTATCATATGAGGTTTATTCAGACTGCGGAGAACCAATGTGCTCATCAGTGACCTCACAAGTCACAACTCAAGTTGAAACATCAAGACGGGGACTTCACAACCCAAATTGAAACTTTAAGACAATTGCAACTCATAAGAAATGGGGCCATCAGGGTAAGACAAATAAACTTAGTCGAGCTGCGACGACAATGGAGACTCGGCGACATGGCTGGGTGGGTCGGCTGAGAGTAGGCAAGAGAGGAAGGAGAAGGGGAGAGAACATTAGGGTTTTATGTGTGCGTGGTCTGTTGCGTGAAAGAAAACGGATGATTTGGTCCGATAAATAACTTTTCCAAGTAAATTCATCCCTTAAATAGAGATTATCCCGATTTAACACATGCCATTACCGAACGGTTTAATCTTTTAATACAACTTTTACCGAAAAAGAAGAAGAGAACAGACAGAGAGATGAGAACAACCGATCAGTCTCAATTCTTCACAAAGTAACGAGTGGTCGGCCAAAGCATTGAAAGTCACTTTCTAGGGCTCATCACTGTTTCTTCGTTCTCCATTGAAGGGATTGATTTTTCTTGCTCCACTAAAGCGTTTTTAGAGGAAAACCCCGCTTAAGTTTTGCATGCGTGTTGACCATCAGCCAGCACTATCGTGTATTCTTTCCCGATTCGTACCCTTTTCGGCGAATTGCCTCCATGTATTGTTTCCATGATTATGACCCCGTGCAACTATTCTCACAAAAAGTTCAACTAAAGTGAACGGATGGAAATTTTTCTACTTCGACCCCCTGGCCTTTACTAGCTACCAACAATAGAACAAGCTAGAACAAGATAGACAAAATTATTAAGAAAAAAATCTTCAAAATTATTATACAAATACTAATCCAATCTTTAATCTTTCAAGTTGGCTAATTGAATCCTTTATTTTATTTTATTTTATTTATGATTTTCCAATATAGTCATTTTGGACTTTTTTTGGTGGGTGATCACTAATGCAAATGTTAGTTATTGTACATGACATGATCAATGTTGATGTGAATAATTTTTTATTTTTATTTTTTATTTTTATATTTCTTCCTTTTCATTTTCTTTTCTTTCCTTTTTCACCCTTTTTCTATAGTTAGCCATAGGCAAGAGCCAATGAGGCTCGACCTCACCTCTGGCAACTAGTCATGGAAGAAGGGGATAAAAAAAGAAAAGAAAAATGAAAAAAGAGGAAAAAAGCTCAAAAATTTATAAAAAAATAAAAAAAGGTTAAAAGATTCAAAAAAATTGTCCACGACAATATTGGCTATGCCACGTAAACGGGAGCATCCACATAAATGATTGCCTACCAAAATTATTCGGAATGATTACTTAAGCAAATCATCAACAAGTTTATAACTCAAGTGCTTAAATTGAAAAACTTAAGATTAAATTGATATCTATATAATATATTTAAGAGTTTTTCTTTTAAAGCTTCCCGAACAATATATCTGCATCATTTATATTTATTGATTTAGATATGGTAAAGACACCGAATTTTTAAAGTTATCAAAGAGAGTACCTTTTGAAGGTTACTCTCAAGAGTGGGCTTCCACTTTCTTTTGATGTTTTCTTGCATTCTCATTTTGTCTATCTCCTTCTTTTTGTATATTTTAATTTTTTTGAAATTTCAATGAAGATCAACTTCTTAAATTCTCTAATTAAATTATGTCCATTGAATCATTATGCTTATTAAGGATTAATTTGTCGATTTAGGTATGTATCGATTTGTATCGTCTATCAATATTATATATTTATAACATATGTCTGAAGCAATTTGCAAAAAAATTAGTTTGATAAAGAAGTTAAGGGAGAATTACCAAAAAAGTCCTAAACCTATTGCAATTGTGCCAATTCAGTCCTAAACTTTTTTTTTTGTCCAATTTAGTCCTAAACCTTTTATAATTGTGCCAATTCAGTAAATCCGGCCAAAATTGGTTGGTCGGCACTAACGTGGACGTCGGTGGGGGACAACTGGCCGGTGAGGCCGAGCCTCGCTAGATCTGGTGATGGTAGCCTCGCCATCGCTGGGCGAGGCCGAGCCTCGCCAGATCCGGCAAGCTCGGCCCTCGCCGGCCACTGGCGACGGTGAGGCCCCGCTGCGCTGCGTGGTGTAGTCGAGGAACCCGCGGAGGAGCTCAATCTCGTCCTCATCGGTCCAAAGGTGCTTTGGAACGGGGTTTGGTGACGGTCATGGTCGGGGAGGGCCGCTGAGCTCGAAGGGGAGATCGTGCCAACGATCGTGGGAACGGGGGAGGTTGCGGAGGCGGCGGGGGCGGCGATGGGGACGGCAACCTCTCCAACCACCGGGCGACCCTGCCCTCGCCCGCTAGTGGCCGGTGAGGCGCTGCCGCTAGAACCGGGCGATGGCCGTCTCGCCATCGTTGGGCGAGGCTCGCCTCCGCCGGTGGCCGTGGGGCGAGCCGCGCCATCCTCACCTCTGGCCGGTGTCGGCCGGCCAGAGGAAGGAGAAGAAGGCCAAAAAAAAAAAAAAAAAAAAAGAATTAAAATTAAAAAAAATATTTAAAAATTCAAAAAAATAAAAAAATATTAAAAAATATTAAAAAATTACCTCGTCGGGCGTCCACGTTAGCGCCCGGCCGGCCAATTTTGGCCGGATGGACTGAGTTGGCACAATTATAAAAGGTTTAGGACTAAATTGGACAAAAAAAGTTTAGGACTGAATTGGTACAATTGCAATAGGTTTAGGACTTTTTTTGGTAATTCTCCCAAGAAGTTAAACAATGCACTATAGTTTTAGTAACTAAGAAGTCAATAGCATATTTTTCTACATTTATGGATTCAATTATATTTTAGAAAGTATGTGAATAACATATCGAACCCTCATCCGTGCCTCATATGGGAAACTGGCTAATATGCATACCGACAATTCATGAAGCTACATATTTATCTAGGCAATATACATTTTGATAGCGCCCCATGGCCAAATGAATATTCAAAAAACATGGTTTTCAATCTGCTTGGGAGATAATTTCTTGTCATTGTATATTTCAGTTAAAATTGAACAAAAGGCAAATTAAAAGTATTGGGTTTTGTTTCATTGGAATTACTCCCATGACAAAATATCTTTCGCCAAAAGTTATTCTTCAGTGTTTTTTAGAGGGGACAAAGATTCCGTGTCAACTCTGGATATCTCATGTAATGAAAAATTCAATTTCTTTGATGCAGACAACATTGTACAATCTTAGGCTAAGTCAAAATTTAATCAATGATAAGGCCCACAAGTTAAAAGTCCGCCCTTGAACTACGCTGGAATTCAATCAATGACACAAGTTGAGGATGGTGAGATACAACGTCGGAATTTAATCGACAAAATTGTACCAAGATAATAGGATATAATGCCGAAATTTAATCTATGACAATGCATTGGGGTAGAAAGATACGGTGAAATCGAATCGATGACGGAACTTTGAAATTTATGACTAAGGAAATTAAAGTGTGGTATAGGAAAAGTAAAGATAAGAGGATAATATTTTGATTGATTTGTCAATGGAGTTTGTTGCTTGCTGGATGACTGCTGCTATTTATAGTAAAGTTATGATAATTGTTTGATGGTTGTGTCTTCTCTAGTAACTGCCACCACTGGCTTTGTTCATGTTCCTTTACTCCCCTAGATCACTTTGCCCATGCTTCATGTAACCATCCTTGCCGTATTTTGAGGATTGTGCAATTATCGATGGCCGTTCTATGGCTGGATCGCCAAATAGCAACTGCCCTTTTACATCGTGCGTCTTTGATGCTACTTTTCTTCGTACCTTGAGTAATATTCAAAGTGTTTCTGTTGGAAAAGTTGCCGCCAAGGTCCATACGAGCGGCTACCAACTGTCCGTCGTCGTGTTTCAATAATTGGACATGTGAAACTCCTTTATCCTGTCATCGGTCACTGGATATCTGCCTTTACATTCGTAAAGTCCGGCATGCAACAGACATCACTCATGCGTTATGCACATGATTGTACCTTATCTCTGCCCAAATATTATATATATTTCTCACCTTCGTGACAAGCATTTACCAACCAGATTAATTATGAGTGTTAAAGGATTGATGTTCTTTGTCAATTACCGAAGTAAATGTGCCTTTTATATGTAGCATGTATAGGCTCCCACCCCCATTTAACGGTTTAACTTTACGCGGACTTTGTATGCTACGCGATTGCGCATTTTCATCTTAAAAAATCAAATGTTTGGCCACGAAGCACTATGCGAACAACGAAAGGACAAAAAGCAATGCCATGCCTTACTGACCCACCTCTTTCCCCTTCGAGAGGGTATTAGCGCATGGTGTCTAAGAATTCTGCCCGAAAGTAGGGCAAATAAAGTCAATTTTGTAGGCAAGGAAATCGTGCATTTTCTTTTACGTAACCTGCTCCAGGATTGGTAGCCCCGTCGAAAATGACTCGGCGAAGTTAGTACTTACATTAAAATAAATCTAGATGGTTGGGCAATTTTTTTTTTTTTTTTTTTTTTTTTGAATCATATTCTAACTCTCAACTCACTTTTAGATTTTTACCATATTTCTTTATAAGGTTTAAGAGTCGAAATTTACATTTGAAACTAATTATCTTTACCACAACTCCTTTGAAAATGTGGGGATTCGAACCCCTTTCTCCCCTTCCTATGTGGGAAGGATGACCATTAAAGCGAATCCTAGTTGTTCGATCCAGTAGTTTAGAACTTTGCAAAACACACATGGAAACCAACCAATACATTCGTGTAGTAACTGCTTGAAAAAGAAAAAAAAAGAAGTTTACGTACTCATAGAAAGTTTTAAACGATATTTGGCTCATGCTTGGTGAATTATAAGATGAATGGCTAGAGCGAAGGACGCATGGGCAAGTCCTTGTATCGTGAAGGTAAAGGAAAGTGCAAAATTCTTAGCGGTCGGTAATGTCCACTGGAAAAGAAGCCAACCATCGTCCTCGTCCGGTGCACAACGACAGGAACCAACCAAAACAATAGTCAAAGGTCAACCCCTCATGTTCGCTAGTGGGGTCTGGTCGGATTCCGTTTGCTTTGGTGCAATTCTGGCGTATGCGTCGAGTTTGGCTTACAATAATAAACACGTCCACGATGGTCGCACTACAACTTGGCTACCGTTATTTCAATCCGAAGCATGACTATAACGTGAACAAGCGATGTGGAATGACTCTAGCACCGTATGAAATTTCAGCTCGTCCAAATCGAACTTCGCACCGTAGTTATATGACAGGAATCCTAATCAGATTCCGACAGGAACGGGAGAATTCAATTGCTAAATGGAGAGTGAAGAATGAAGCTCGAAGCTTGCATTTCATATCATGTTAAAGAGTGTCAACTTCGAGAAGAGCTGAGTAGATAAGTTTAAGATGGAACTTTTAACAGTCGAGAAAATATACCTCCAGCATCTTTTTCTTTCTTAATAAGATCAGACATTTAAATTTAGACACTCGGACCCTTGGAGTGCCGAAAGTTTGCATAAAGGGACACTTAAGTGACAAAAGTTATGAAAATGACATTAAATGCTAAAATTGGAGCAAAATAGATCACTTAAGTGCTAATCCGACCAAAACGTTGACGTATCAATTTTCCGGTGAAGTAAGTGCAAAATGGCGTCGTTTTGGTGCTGATGTGGTAAAAAATTAATATAAAAATCAATTAAATTAAATTTAAAACATTTAAAAATAAAAATAAAAGTATTTAAAATATTTAAAAATTTTAAAAAATTAAAAAAAAAAAGGGAGGTGGCTGAGGGTTCAGCCTTGAGCCACCTCCCTTTTTTTCAAAAATTTTTTTATGAATTTTTATGAATTTTTTTAATAATTGTATTTGTATTTTTAAATGTTTTAAAATTAATTTTTTATCACGTCGCACAAAAACGACGTCGTTTTTGCATTGTCTGCCACGTTAGTGTGCAAAATGATGCCGTTTTGCACTTATTTCGCCGGAAATTGTGTATGTCAGCATTTTGGCCGATTGTCATTTAAGTGATCAATTTCTCTCCGATTTTGGTACTTAAGTGTCACTTTCGTAACTTTGGCACTTAAGTATCTATCTGTGCCAACTTTTGGCATTTGAAGCGTACTTTTGCCTTTGAATTTAAAGATACACAAATTAATTTTCCCTTCTCTATAGTCAACTACATCAACTATAAGATCTATATAGTAAATGGTCCAAATTGAATAATCAAAATAACAAAATATCATAACTTTAGTAAAATACCTTCCAACTTTGGAAATCGCACCCTAAAACTGATGGGGCTTCGCTAGCATAACAATCTTTGAGGTACCGTGTGAGGATAATAATTTATTGTGAGTCACAGATTCTTGAAAGAGTGGGATTTCACAATAATTTATAATTATTAATTACTTATTTTTTGTGATTCAAAATAATACTATTATTCTTATAATAAGTTAAAAATTATGATCCAATCATTTCTCAACCCGAAATGAGAGATTTCTCTCCCTTCTCTTAATGCCCTATTCGCCTGGCCTGACCCAACACCATCGCTGCCTTCGGCAAACTCAACATTAGCCCTGTGAACGGCCATCTCCAGCCGTCCTTCTCTCTCTTTCTCTCCCCCCGCATGCGAGTGAATTATATATCCTATTGCGTGTAAATTATTTGGATATGAAGATTATTTGTACCGTTCAAATGCATGAACTTAACAGATTAATAAACTTATGTAACATTTCTCGAGTTTCTAGTTAGTGGGATGTCGGACCTGTGATTATCAAAATTGGCCGGCTATACAGGATATCGTTTTTTTGTTTACATCCAAGGAATCGTCGACGGTCCGGCTTACACACCGCCGAGAGTCACTGAGGTGGGGTCCAAGAATAAACATCTGGAGCGCTGTCCTTTTCAGTAATATTGTGATCCCTACAAGGGCAATCTTGAATTTATTCCCTATATAAAGCACCGCTTAACCCTCTCAAGTTCAAGCTCTTCACTTAATAAAGCTGAACCTTCCTTCACAACCTTACACAATTGTGTTTCTTAAGCCAACCAAGAACAAAAAACCCCATGGGGAACTGCTTAGTTCTTGAAGAAAAGGTGATCAAGATTGTCAAGACAGATGGCAAAATCCTCGAGTACAAGTCCCCGTTGAGGGCTCGCCAAGTCCTCTCCGAGTTCGCTGCAGGCCACGCGATCTCGCAGACGTTTCCGGCCATGGCGGTCCTTGAGCCGGACTCAAGGCTGCTCTGTGGCCGCGTGTACTACATCTTTCCTCTCGATCCGTCCACGACATCGAAATTCGCTAAAACCGAGAACAAGAAGAAGGTTAGGTTTGCTGATGATGATCGCAAGGCGGTGGAAGAAGGCAAAGAGATAACTAAGGGTGGTGGGTCATCATCGGTTGTGAGGATAAAGGTGGTGATCAGTAAGAGAGAGTTGGCGGAGCTGCTCGCGAGAGGCGGAGTTTCTGTCAAGGATGAGATGATTAGTTCTCAGTTGTTTCAGAGTGAAGAAAGAAGCACAAGTTTGGGAGGTGATGATGAAGGTGACGATCTTTCAAGAAGTTGGAAGCCTTCATTGGAGAGTATACGTGAAGTCAACTAGCAAAACACAGCATTCTCTCTCTCTCTCTCTCTCTCTCTCAAAGACACGCACTCACAACACATGCCAGTGAGTTTTGTTAGATGGGGAAATTATTGCAAAGGCTTGTTGTGATTCTGAATTATCTCTCAAGTAGCATAAGCTCACTGCTTGTTGAGGCCCAGAAAAGAAGAAGAAAAAGAGAACTCAGCTGCTAAATGTACGAAACAAGTCTATGTAATAACTTTTCTTCTGTGATTTACAAGAGAATGAGAAACAGTATCAATGAAAGCCAACAGCAAATATATGTGCACTTATGAAGTCCTCTCCCATGTGATTTACTTTAATTACCGTCGCGAGATCATTATGCAACATCGTGAGTACGAATCAATTTAATTAATACTCATGATTCCTAGATTGAAAACATCCGCTTTCGGAACATTCAATGAGAGTATTACCGTATCCAATTGGGTTTGGCGCTTGTCTTAAGAATTGATTTCTATAGTAACTCTCCCTATGTTGATGTTCTTTAACTCAGGTGATCTTTTTTTGCTGTTAAAAGGAAAGAATTGGAGTCTATTCTTGTAACCATTTATGTCAGATTTTAGCAAAGGTGGGGAGCGAGCAAGAAAAAGGTTCTGCTTGACAGTTTTGAGATGAAGCCATGCGTGCAAATCTCCAAGCCCTAGAGTCACGACAACATACTAAAATAGGTAGGGGACCACTGTAATAGTTAGGTGCCCTTTCCACCACGAAATTCATGATGGGAATATGATCTCACGAACCCATTAGTACAAAAACCTGAAAGTAATAGAGTGATAATGATGTTATGTATTTTTCAACTCAAGAAATCAATGGTTGTGAATTTGATTCATAATTGCTTTTCTCTTTCTTTAGAGGATACATTACCTCAAATTTTTAGACTCATCCTGATTGGGTTCATTCATTCTAGCCATTCTCGCCCATAAAATCTAAAGCTCTAGCAATTGTTCAAACTTTATTTCTTAATGGGGATCTTGATGAAGAGATCTATATGGACCAACATCCATTGGTTTTGTGGCTCTGACGGACAGGAGTGAAAAGTATACAAGTTAAAAGGAGAAATTTTTGGTTTAGGGTAACTCGAATTTTAATGAGGAGCCATGACGGGTGATTTATCGTGCTGATTCCTCTTTGCGTACCCATCTAATTACGGTCGTGCCCTGAATCATAAAATATAATGATTGAAAAAAAATGAAAAGATAGCACTAAATCTCTCCAATTTGAAATTTTGTACTGAATGAGTCACTTCCCATGGGCAATTGCGATGCATGACCAACACTAGATAGGATAGCATTATCACCAATGCAATGTACTCATTCGACCATTATCATTTGCCTTAATGGTGCGGCTAATCATGATAACTAGAAAGAAATCTTATCATGCTCACCTATCGAAAGGGATCACATGCATTTTACTAAAGTCATGCTTGTTTTGACTTATAATAAAATGTACATATGAAACTTTTCCTCAATAGAGGAAGACTATTTTTTTCAAATTTCTGATATTACAAAAATAAAATAGTACGATGCTACAGTACTTCGAACGTCAATATTTATGCCTCGCAAATCCTCTGGCCCTTCCATGGGTGACTTTTCTTCAGTCGGATTGGGAAGGTGGAGTTAGTCTAGGGTGAAAAAGAATTATCCAGGATAAGGGCTAACCATCGTGCCAACAAAAAAAAAATTAAATCCAAAACATCAATATGATATAAGATATTTCAGATTTTTAGTGTTAAAAGTGATCACTTCGATCTTCTAGTGCAAGAGCAAAGACGAATGAGAGAAGGAAGTGCAAAGAGTAATACCATCTCCTGCTCTACGTGCTTTTCTACGTGTAGAGGACCAAAAGAATGCTAGTGACGTTCACGCAATGCAATTTAAAAAGCAAAGTGCGTGTGTGTGTGTGTTTTTATTTATTTTATTTTATTTTATTTTATTTTATTATTTTCATAAATCATTCTTTTCAAGTCCTTTTGGATTCTCAAATTTTCTAACCAAGTCATTCTAATACCAGATCCGATTAGCAGACATGGCCTTTGAAGTGTGAAACGAATAAAAATTTTCCAACATTGACTTTGACGCGTGGGCGTCTACATCAACTAAAATTTTTCCACATCATACTCTGACGTTGTCCACATTGACTAAATTTTTCCACGGTGGCACACATGTAAGATCATTTTTCTATTTATTAATAAGATAAATATCACCGAAAATCCCAAATTGATATATATTTTACAAATTTATTGGCAAACTAATTTTTTAACTACTAAAAATCTCAAACTGATTGATATATGACTAATTTTTTGAATAATAAAATTCCAAACCGATACATTTCTAACAAACTTACAATCCATTATTTTCCTTTAAATTAGATTAATTAATGAAAAATCACAAACTGGTATATTTGTAACAAATATATGGTAAAACCCTAGACTAATACACGTCAATCATAGGATGTCATCCAACTCATCAATTTGGCGGGAAAATGTAAAAGGAACTAATGGAGGGTAAAATTATCACGGATGTATCGGTTTGTGGTTTAATTTCATGTGCACAAGTTTAGGGTTTTCATAGTATTAACCCTATTTAATATGAAGGTAATTCTGATTTTTTTTTTTTTTTTAAAAGGTGAGAGAAAAGATAGATTTTGGGTTGAATCTATAAATAGATATATAGGGCCAAATTGTAGAAATGACGAAATCATGTTTGTATTTTAAAAGTATAAGGACCAACTTAAATAACTAAAGTTGGAGAACGAAATTAAACATCGACCAAAGCATAGAGGCACATTGAGGCAATGTCCCAAGTATAAACTATAAAAATAAATTATGAATAATATCAAACCAATCATGAATGGAAAATGATTATATCAATAGTGGATATTAAATAAAACATTAATTTATCAAAGAGACGACTTTCTACAGTTGTGGATGTTAATGCCAATTTATTTAAAGATAATTATAATAGGTTATTGTTAATGCAATATCCTAATATATATATATATATATTCCAAATATAAAAATAAAAAAAATTATTAAAAATTTGTGCTGTCATTAGGGATTCTTAAGATTTTTGTTAATAGCATTTATTTTGATTGTGCTATAATTATACTATAGTAAATGGAAGTATGCCGTAAATTTTCTTATTTATTATTGTTATAATTTTTTTTTTTCTTTTGCATTGAGCATGCTTACGAAAATTTGAACACCGATTTAGGGGCGAACTTCGCTTGAGCTGCCAATCTTAAACCGCCATCATTGAAAAGTCCCAATTCTTAAATCGTTTGAGCAGTTGCTTCGTTCGATTGCGCTGAGTATCGTTTTTAGTTCTTTACGTGCTCTACGCTCTAGGCCCTTAGCGGAACGATGCGCCTCAGGTGGTGCCTTGCAATGAGTACCAGAGAGAGGTGGCTGTCTCGCAGGATATCCTCGGCAAGCACATTGATCGGGTTTTCGCCTTCGATAAGGTTCATTCTTCATTGCTTCCTCTTTAAGTTTCTTGGTTCCCGGTTTCTTAATTAGCTATGTCATCGTTACATTGGGTTGTGGTTGGGTTGGATCGGGTTGGGTTGGTCTCATGGATGCACTACTGGAACAAAATTATTAAGCTTCTGGTACTCTCACAGGACTCAGGCACTCAGTGCGCTCCATACAGTCTTACCAGATTCTTACGTGTAGCCTTCCCCTTCTAGGCTTGACAAGATGTTTCTCTCGCAGTAACTGGCATTCAATTAACAACCATTCGTAATTTATTAATTTCATTGATTATGCGATCTAACTACACTTTAAAAAGATAATAGTACCTGGTAACGGTAGGTCCTTTTCATGAGTAAACGATTAGCTATTTCCTATACTAGGTTGTTCATAAATGTGTAGAAGAAATGGCGTTATCCCTTGTTCTTTTCCTTTCCGAAGCCGGGGATTTTTAATAAAACGAGTATGGGTTTGCTCTCTGTGGACTGATTGCTGTAAAGATCACATTTAGCAGACGATACGTTGGATTTTGCCTCGTATGAATTTAAGTCTCGATAAAATGCTGCTACAGTTTCATCTTTTTCTGCAAAATCTGACAACACTGCTTTAATTCATCTTCGTCACGATCACTCATTAATTTTCAGTTCAAGTATCTTTTCATTCCCCACTTGCGTTAAACTGATAAATCGGTAGGTGCGGTCTTTTATTTGATGGTTACATGCGTCATCTTGCTTTTGCATGCGGGTTTTTTTGTCCATCTGCACAGCAGAGAGATCTTCATGAGCAAGCAGTAGTTCCCATTATAAATGAAGTTCTTGAAGGCTTCAACTGTACCATTTTTTGCATATGACCAAACTGGTACAGGAAAGACATACACCATGGAACGTAAATGCAAGAGATCAGAGGACCATGCCGTTGTGTTTGCCATTACCATCTTAATTATGAATGTTCTGCCATATGCAAACATTGGAATCTTAATCTGTCTTCGCTATGATTTGAACTGTGGCAGAGTGGACCCAATGAAGAATTACCTCTAGAAGCAGGTGTCATACCTAGAGCAGTGAAGCAAATTTTTATACTCTGGAGAGCCATAATGCTGGAAACAGTGTGAAGGCGACATTTATAGAGTTGTACAATGAAGAAATCACTGATCTTCCAGCAGCTGAGGAAATTTTCTGAGTTGCTATGGAGGATAAGCACAAAAGGGAGCTGACATTGATGGAGGATGGAAAAGGGGGTGTTCTTGTTTGAGGGATAGAGGAGGAAATTGTGACAAATGCAACTGAGATCTTTACTTTGCTTGAAAGGGGTCCTCAAAGCGTCCTACCGCTGAAACACTGCTAAATTTGAATGCTTTTCTTTCACTATGTTTCTGTCAGAGGCTGGTTCTGCAATCTTACAATAAGACATTGATTTTGGTTTTGATGTAGTTGGTCACACTCTTTGTTTTCAATCACAATACGCATCAAAGAAGCAACACCAGAAGGAGAAGAATTTATTAAATGCGGCAGATTGAACTTGGTTGATCTGGCTGGATCAGCAAACATATCCCGTTCTGGTGCTAGGAAGGTAATGTCTATACCATCTGCCCATAATTTTACTGAGGGGCAATATATGTCCTGTGACTCACCTGTTTAATGACATGTGAAGAAAAGAATCTGTTTTCTTATTTCTCATAGAGTGATTACAATGAATATAAATACATGAACAGAGAACCTAAATTAGGTAAGAAACCTATTTAGGTAAAGATCCTAAGTAGCCTCTAATCTCTATCAATATCTAATTTACAGCTAACAAAAATAAAAATCAAATCACATAATATCACGTAATATAATCACGTAATATATAATCGAGGAGAAATTCTAGAAGATTTCCTAATACATTCCAACACTCCCCCTCAAGCTGGCTTGAAGATGTCTTCCGTAGACGGGTTGTTCACTAGATGAACGAATTGCTTTTTATGCAATCCCTTGGTCAAAATATCAGCAGCCTGATCATCACTTGAAATATACGGCATATAAATTAGTCTGCTATCAAGTTTTTCTTTGATGAAGTGTTTATCAACTTCCATATGCTTTGTCCATTCATGTAACACAGGATTATGAGCAATTGCTATTGCTGCCTTATTGTCGCAATACACTTTCATTGGTATGGAACTTGGAATCTGTAGTTCATCCAAGATACTTTTAATCCACATAACTTCGCATACACCATGTGCTACTGACCGAAATTCAGCTTCAGCACTGCTTCTTGCCACGACACTCTGTTTTTTACTCTTCCAAGTGACTAAATTACCACCGACAAACGTGCAAGTAGCCTGAAGTAGATCTCCTATCCATATTGCTTCCAGCCCAATCTGCATTGGTGAACACTTCAATTTCCAGATGTCCATGTTTTCAAACATTAGACCCTTACCAAGACTTCCCTTCAAGTAGCATAGAATTCTATATATTGCTTCAAAATGCCTTGCCCCGGTGAGTGCATGAACTCGGCTCACCATACTTACATCAAATGATATATCAGGTTGAGTATGAGATAAATAAATAAGTCGACCAACAAGCCTTTGATACCTTTCTCGGTCTATCACTTCTTCAGCCTTGGCAAGTTCAAGATTCATATTTGGTTCCACGGGGTCTTTGCTGCTTTACATCCTAATAGCCTGTCTCTTTGAGCAAATCAAGAACATATTTGCGTTGGTTTATAAAAATGCCCTTTTGGATCTCGCAAATTCTATTCCAAGAAAATATTTCAAGACACCCAAATCCTTAACCTCAAACTCCTCAGCCAGCTTCTCTCGCAAGCTTTCCAACTCGACTTTGTCATCACTAGTCAATATTATATCATCAACATAGATGATTAGAATTGCACGCTTACCTTCCTTTGAGTGTTTATAGAATAGAGTGTGATCTCCTTGACTTTGGTGATAGCCAAACCCTTTAACCACCTTCTCGAACCGTTCAAACCACGCTCTTGGAGATTGTTTAAGTCCATACATCGACTTTTTAATTTGCAAACTTTGCCTTCGGTTTCGCAAAACCTGGTGGTAAACTCATAAACACTTCCTCCTCCAAGTCACCATTCAAGAATGCATTCTTCACGTCTAACTGATGTAAGGGCCAATCAAATGCAACAACCAAAGATAGTAAAATCCAAACAGAACTTATCTTGGCAACTGGAGCAAAAGTCTCTTGATAGTCCACTCCATAAGTTTGAGTGAACCCCTTGGCCACCAGCCTTGCTTTATATCGCTCAACACTCCCATCAGGTTTACATTTTACAGTAAATACCCATTTACAGCCAACAATCTTTTTTCCTTCTCGTGCATCAACCAATTCCCATGTGTCATTCTTCTTAAGTGCAAGCATTTCATCCTCAATTGCCATCTTCCACTTTGAATCCTTCAAAGCTTCATGTATATTTCTAGGAATAGATATGTGAGACAGATTTGACACAAATGCTCTATGATGATGAGACAACTTTTGGAATGACACATGTTTTGATATAGGATGCTGAGTACATGATCTAACTCCTTTTCTAAGAGCTATAGGCATATCAAAATTAGAAGCATTAGTATAAGAATTTAAGACATGAATAGAGGGAAAATGAGTACTACTAGGATCACTTATGACGAAGGCAAGAGATCATCTCTCCCGGGTTGCGGACGTATGAGGCTCCAAGACAAAGTTTCGATCGCAACATTTTGAAGAGTTTTTCTTCTAGTATAAACCTGAAGCTCGGGCTTGTTGATCACATTGTGATCTTGAACATTTTCTCCCCTATCCTTGACACATCAAGATTCGGCAGAGGTGTTTTCGAAGATTCAAACAAAGGAGTAGGAAGGACAGGAGATTTAATCTCTTCACTAACTTCGCCATTCTCCCCTGAAGAGATTTGTTAGAAGAAGAAAACGGTTGTGATTCAATAAAGGTTACATCCATAGTGATATGAGTTTTACCAGTATATGGATTGTAACACTTGTAACCTCTTTGATTAGGTGCAAACCCTATACACACACACTTTTCAGCCCGAGGGTCTAATTTGGATCGACACTGAATTGGGAGATGGACAAATGTAGTGTAACCAAACACCCTTAGAGGAATATTAGAAAAAATACACGCTATGGGGTACACTTTTGAAACAATTTAAGGGAGTAGTGTAGTTTAATACCCGAGTAAGCAACCTATTAATTAGATAAGATGCTGTTAGCACAGCTTCCCCATAAGTATTTAGGTACATGCATCGAAAAATAGAGGGCATGCGATACTTCAAGGAGATGGCGATTTTGCGTTTAGCAATGCCGTTCTGTTGGGGTGTAGTTCGGCAAGTTGACTGGTGAAGGATGCCTTTTTTTTTTTTGTCAAAAAACTCCCTAAAAGCTGGTTATAATATTCAGTACCATTATCAGTACGAAGAATACTAATAGTAGTACGGAATTGAGTAATAACCATTTGATAAAATTTTTTGAACAAGGACTCAACTTCAAACTCGGCGCTCATCAAGTATGTCCAACATAAACGGGTATGATCATCTATAAAGGTAACAAACCATCGTTTTCCGGTTTTGTTGGTCCGGGTGAAGGACCCCAAACATCACTATGGATTAAGTAAAAAGGGGATGATGCATGATATTGTTTTCAATTATAATGAGTACGATGGCTTTTAGAAAAAACACAATTGTCACAATGTAGTGAAGAAACATCCACATCTTTGAACAAATGAGAAAACAAATGTTTCAAATATCCAAAACTAGGATGGCCTAATCTATGGTGCCAAACCATTATTTGTTCTTGAACAGGGGAAGAACTGAAAGTTCCATACGCTTGAGCTTTTTTATCAAAAAAAAACTCTTCAAAATAGTAGAGACCATCCCTCATCCTAGCATTGCCAATCGTCTTCCCGAGATCCGATCCCGAAACTCACAATGGAAAGCAAAAAAGACAACACGACAATTAGACTCTTTAGAAAGTTTACTAACAGACAAGATGCTGTAGGCTAACTTAGGAACATGCATTACATTATGAAGTTTAATAGAATCAGAAAGTGGAACTGATCCTTTGCCTGCAATAGATGAAAAATTCCCATCGGCAATACGAATTTTTTGTTGCCAGGACAAGGATTATAGGATTTGAACAAATATGGAATATTAGTCATATGATCGGATGCCCCGAATCAATGATCCAAGCTACAGATTGTGAACAACAAGAGAGGGCATTTAGATTTCTACCTTGGTGGGCAATCGAAGCAAAAGTAGGATTACCCGATCTGCACCAGGCTGAAGTAGCCGAGAAGATGGTTTAGTTGTTCTTTTCGAAAGGGAATGCGGTGGCCTCATTAGCTGTAGGAGGCATACGTTGAGAAGACTTATTATCACGGCTAAATGAAGTTGGTCACCTTGCCTCACTAGTTGTAGAAGCCGGACTGGCCATGAATCCTCCAACGGGTCTCCCGTGTATGATGGGGTTTGTTGCAGAAATCACACCAAATACGAGGTTTCCCATTTGATCTACGCAAATTAATGGGGATCTTGCTTACATTTGCCTCGGAAACTATTGTTGCGGGAACATGGCCCTTCTTGTCTTCGAATATAGTCAATGCTAAACCTTCCGATGATCCATCCTTTCCGCTGGTAGCTGACTTGCCCAGCATTATTTCCCATCTACTTTCTTCTCTCCGAACCTTTGAGAAGACCTCTCCAATAGGTGGAAGAGGCTGCTTCCCAAGTATTCTGCCGCGTACCTCATCAAACTCATCTCTAAGCCTTGCTAGGAAAATACATGAACAAAGAACCTAAATTAGGTAAGAAACCTATTTAGGTAAAGATCCTAAGTAGCATCTAATCTCTATTAATATCTAATTTACAGCTAACAAAATAAAATAAAATCACATAATATCACGTAATATAATCACGTAATATAATTAGGGAGAAATTCTAGAAGATTTCCTAATACATTCCAACAACATGTATTTGATAGGGTCGTGCATGAGAAGCGGAGAAATTAACAAAAGTTCGCTTACATTGGGAAGAGTCATTAATGCTCTTGTGGAGCATCTTGGTCATATTCCCTATAGGTACATAGTGGTTTCAAAATATGATATAATCTGATGTGCTTTACTTGTTCCCATCTAACGTGTCCGATAGAGCTTACGTTCTCTTAGGGGATAGAAAATTCACTAGGTTACTTCAGGATTCCCTTGGAGGAATTACAAAGACCTGCATTATTGCAACGGTCCACTGTCTAGAGGAGACTTTGAGTACCCCAAATTATGTGCATAGGGCAAAGAACATTAAAAATAAACCTGAGGTCTATTTACCATCATAGGTCTTCTCATATTATACCTTTCCGGGTTGCTTGAAGCATTCCAATTCATGTCGGCCCTTTCCCTAGTAATTTGCTGAGGTTGGGTCGGCTTTGGATGAATTAACATAATTGCACCTATCTTATCCTCCCTCGCTTCAATAATTCGTTTCATTCAATTGAAGTTGATAATTAGCTGTTTCCTCTTGGTTTGTCTACCGTAGTCTACAAACCTTATATTGTAGCCTGCAATGTTTTTCTTGTTTGAGCAAGCATGAGCTTCAATGTCACGGGGTTCTTTGTGGAATAATGAACTGTTTCCTCATGTAGTTGCAGGGAGATTGAACATTGTGAAGATGTTATGCAAGTAAATAGGCACATCTAGCTTGAACTAGATTAAGATTTAAATTTTAGGGAAAAAGTCACAAAAAACTCCAAACTTTGCCTAGAGTGACACATTTATTCTAAATCATTTTTTGTGATATAAAAATCCCAAACTTTGTCCACTATGGCACATGTAGCCCAAGCTTCTTTTTGTGATGCAAAAAACTCCAAACTTTTCTGTGACACTTAATTTTTTGGGGTAAATATATCACATAAATATAAGTTTGGGATTTTGCAGTGTTGTTTAAAAATATCCAGAATTTTTGGTGTCACAAAAATAAGTTTGGGTTAAATATGTCACACTATACAAGTTTGCAATAAATGTGTCACATAGATACAAGTTTGGGATTTTTATATCACAAAAAAAAAGTTTAGAGTTACTTGTATCATAATTTTGATGTTTTTGGTGGCTTTTACCCTAAGTTTTAAATAGAATGCATATCCTGCTATTCTTGGTTGGCATTTTATCTTAAAACTTTGCGAAGAATTTTGTTAAAAGAACCATAAGTATAATGTATTCTTTTCAACTGCCCTACTGTCAAACAGCATTGTGTGTGCCTACAATTGTGATGTTTGATTTGAAGTCGATCTTCATTTTATTTTCAAGTCGCTACTCATGATTGCATGAGAGGATGACAACTTGCGCTCTGTGTAGGTAAACCACAAGATGATGAAGTCCACTCTCCCTGAGGACCCTCACGGTGAAATTGATTTGACTTAAGGCTGGTGAGAAACTTACGCGAATCCAATTGTGCTGACATTTGTTCTTAGAATGCAAGTTATCGGATACAGTAAGAGCATATAGTGATTTGTGTTAGCGTCTGTTGATTAAACGCTTTTATTTTGTAGAGTTGTATGCTGCACGAGAGAAAACTCGTGTTTAGGAGGAGAGTTATTATCGGGAGGAGAGTCAAAGAAAGGTTTTTTTTTTTTTTTTCTTATCTTAACTTATTTTCATGTTTGGATTTTAGATGACTCTCTTTATCTTAGGATCATTTGCGCGGTTTTATCCTCATTTATCATCGCTTGTGACAGCAAATTGAGGAATTGCAAGAGATATGTGATTCTTTCGTTCAACATTGTTCTAACTTGAGGAGCAAGCTCCATTCGACTGTGGTTAGTGATGTTTCATAGTTATGAATAATTTTTAAGCTTTGTTCTTGTTTTCTCATTCCGCTGGTCAACTGTTGCAGAAAGATCTGGCGCATGTGAAAGAGGAACTTAAGAAATGCAAGTATGAGAGGGATTTCGGATCAGGACAGAGAAAAACAGGTAATTTATGAGGCTTTTACTATTTAGTGTCTTATATAAATATTTTTGGTCAGAGAGTGTCTTATATTTAAAAGAGTGTTTTCTTCATGATTTAATAGAAAATGCAGAGACTGCTATGCTATATCATGAAATTTGTAAATACTCTCTTGGTGACGATTTCGTTTCAGGAGTGGGTTTCGACTCCTACGCCTTGCAAGAAGATAGAGCAAAGTCCGAGAGTGAGAGTTAGAGTAGGGATAGAGTAGGACCGACAAAAAAAAACTAAATTTAAGGAATAAATGAAAGAATCGGCATCATAACAGCTTTGGTTTAGGTCAGTTTGGATATCAAATGGAAGAAAACACATCCGACTTTGGATTATGATTTTAATGCCACATAAAATATTATATGCCAGTTTTATGGGTCAATCTATCTAACGTTCCCTCAGCCATGCGGCTTTAAATATTTATTCTCGAGTCCGTTTTACTCGCTCACACTCATGTAGAGAGAAACCCTTAAAAAGAAGATCTGAAAATTATATTACTAGCACGAGAGAATATTTCAGTAAATAAAAGATGGATTATAACGGAATTTGGAAAGTGGTGTTTACTTTTTTTTTTTTTTTGGTTGAAGAAAGTAGCTTTTACTTAAAAAGCATCATTCTTCTTCACATAAGTGAAAGTTCAAGTGACGGAATTTGGGAGTATATGTAAACGTTCCAAGATCAAAAGGTTTTTAGAAGATAAAAAGGAAATAATATGTTCATATATATATTTTTAAAGGAAACATAATCCCTTTTAATCTTTTTATCCCTCAACCACTGCCAAGAAACTGGACCCCATTTCTTTTCATTTTTATTTTCACCTTTTGATGGGTTTGGACTGCTGACGTGGCAACAGGAGACAATATCGTCCTTAAGGGCCGACCTAATCGATGTCTCTTTCTGGCCGAAACCCTAATCAACGTCTACATTATTGAATTCCGGCGCCTAATACAGTTGTAATCCTCATGCAAAGATGGATCGCATGAACTCTTTGTTTGGTAGAAGTCATGGACCCGATCGATGCAGGACCACGTGGTACATGGATTGATTACAAGTGACCCCTAATCTAGTATTTCGACTAATGAATGTCAACTATGTCTTTTTGATCTATACTGGCAATTCATGATACAATGCGCTTTGCACTATGCTAAATGATATATGTAAAAAAGCATGTTCAAAAGGAGTTCAATTGCGTCCATATCCTAACAAGAAGTTGTAAATGAAATCCACTCACACAGAGAGTCGCTTCATGCGATAGTTGATGCCCTTGATCCACTAAACCCACTGTGACCAATTTTAAAAATATAGGACCGCCAAAGCTATCTTTCAATTTACTTAGTCAACCCACGCATCCCGATTTTTTTTTTTTTTTTATACCGTGAATAAAGAATGTCGATATGTTGTACTTTTTAGTAAATTCAGATTTTTTTCTTTATATATTTATGTCACTATACTAAATTAAAGGAGTAATTTGTGTGAAACCATGGAATCGTGCATCCTTGTTTATTATTTAGTTGCCCGGAAGGTTGCCAATATGTGAAGTATACTGTAAATGCTGCATTCGCTACTAATTTTACACACATGGAAGTATAAAAGTTTCCATGTAATGGTAATAACATGAAATAAGATAACCACATTGATTAGTAGCTTATCAAAAAGTATGCACACCACTGAATAGTAATTTTTCAATACTGCTAGTAAAGGAGAATAATCTCAGCCGGAATCATTAACTCGAGTGACTTCTTGCATTCTAAAGCGTGAGTTCGCAAGTACCCGAAATAAATGAGTTTTTTAAACATTGATTAATGACCACCATGAGTTAAGTATCTACCGATTAGCATCAAAAATTTTCTCCACATTTCAAGTTCCTTTAATTATGTGTCATTAGCAAAAGTTGCTATAGAGTCTCATTTGACAAAATGTCATGGAAATTCAACGCGTAGGAGTGAATGGTTTTAGAGTGCATGATTTGCACTTTGGAATTGGGAATCGCCCATTAAGGATTGGTTCCAAAAAATTGGAACCAAGAACCACCTATTAGTTCTATGGACCACTCGGAAATCAGAGTTCAATTCTTGGGCAGGTCCATGGAACTAGTCGAAATGTCTTCACTTTTGATAAAGCATGAGATTTGAGAATGGCTAATGAGGTCAAAGGCCACAGGTGACCGAGAGTGAGAATAACAAAGGGAGCAACAAGGCCGAAGACAAATTAGAGCGAGATTGGGGGAGGGATTGACGAGGCTAGAGACCACCTGATAGCAAAAGTAAGAAAGGGAGGCAAGGTCGTGAATTAAGTGAGGTGAGGGATGAAGAAGAAATTAGAGTTTTGTCTGAAATGTTAAAAGTTAAAAATTAAATAATAAATTATGCATATCTATCGGTCCATTCCACGTGGGTGATTCCACACTTAGACTTGAGAATCGGATCATTACTCATTGTTCTGATACCGCCAATTCTAGGTTAGTTTGATTCAATTCTGGGTGATCTGGTCAGTCTTGGATTCTTTTGCACATCCCTTACAAGGCGTATATAACCATGAGCAATGAAAGAATAGGGAGAAACTTTTGTGAGGAAGAAGCTTGTATGACAAGCCAACACAAATTTATGCCTCAAAGCAGAAAAGACAGCTTTGGATTATTTTTACTAATTTTTTTCACTTTTACAAAGCACACATATATATCTTCGACACATACATTCAAATATAACTTTTTCATAATTTCAAAAGGCGTACAATATTTTATAATTGCTTTTTGGTTTTGAAAATTTAAAAGGGGGCAATGACTATAGAACTCTAAAATAACAAAGATTACACATAACCAAATAGCAAGTGGGTGCGACCAAGTACCGATGATCACAAATAACAAGATAGCTATTCCCTAAGTCATCAACCATTAATGCAGCCGAGTAATGGGGTTATCCACAAACATATTTAGGCAAAAAAAGCAAATCCAAGGGAATATTACTTCGTACCTTCCTTATCCATCTTCAACTATCGGAAGTTCTCTAACCTCTGACCATCAAAGATAAGCTCAAGAACATGTCAATCGCATCTTTGATGAACTAAAAACATAGGTATCTCCAATAGAAATTAAACCCTGGAATCAAGAGAAGGTAAAATATGTCTGCAATAGACTAGGCGGGCATCACATCACATGACTTAATAGTACCCAAAGCTTTCTACAATAAAGAGGTTACCATAAAATAAATAAATAAATAAATAAATAAATAAAAATAGGTGTTGATATTCGCTGTTTGCAAGTTGACAAAGCTTGTTGTAAGTAAAAGTGTCAGGCAAAGAAGAAAAAGTCGTTCAAAACAAATAATGAAACTCGCTTCAAGGTCTACAAAGACATGCAATGCAGCATAAATGATTTATATGTTTTGGCACAGGCATCAGTGACTCATGAGCAGAATTTGCATGTACAAGTCCTCAGCCAGTTAAGCGTTCAGCCTACTAATCATTGGGAAGCAATAAGGGTGCTCCAGAAATTTAGGGATATGCCTCAACAACTAAAGTATCAACTGAGCGATTTTCATTTCAATCAAAATGCAACCTAATGTTGCCCAAAAACGGATTTGAACAGAACATTTTCATTCTAAATGGACACCTACCTAACTCACTCACTTTCGCAATGATCCCACCGCTAAACATGAATCAACCAACTAAGTTCTTAGATTCATCTCGGTTAGTCCTCATTCTAGCCATTCTCGCATATATGGATATATGGATCTAGAGCTCTACCAATTGTTCAAACTTCATCTCTCAACGGGGATCTTGATGAAGAGATCTCTTTTGACCAATACCTATCGGCTTCGTGGCTTTGATGGATAGGTGCAAGAGGTATGCAAGTCGAGGGGAGAAATCTATGGCTTGGGTAGCTCGGATTTGAATGAGGAGCCACGACAGGGTGATTTGCCGCGCTGGTTCCTCTTCACGTAGCCAGCTAATTAAGGTCGTGCCCTGAATTATAATGTATAATGATTTAAAAAATGAAAACAATTTATAGGAAAATGTTTTCTGGATTTTTTGATGTTTGTTTCATGAAAAATGAACTAGTCCCGGGAGACATTTTTCATCAATGGAAAAATTCTTTTAAAGTAGAGGAAAATGTTTTCCCCTTTTTATGTAGTGGAAAACATTTTCCATCCTCTTTCTTTCACTTCTAAATCTAGCACTTTTTCACCAAGCACCTTTTCTTTTTATTTTTACTTTTAAAAATTCAAAATTTTTAATTATTTAATTTTCTTTTCTTTTCTTTCTTTTTATTTTCCTTCTTCTTTGACTAGTCACCGGCCATGGTGATGGCTGACAACCAGCTTATGGCAAGGCTCCGCCTCACCTCGCTTAAGGCCATGAAATGAGCTGGAACCTCGCCAAAGTAGAGAGCCGGGTGGGGCTCAAGCCTCACCCGAGATCTCTAGCCCAATAGCCTCGAGCAAGCTTAGGCCTTGCCAGATTTGATGAGTTGGGTAAGGCTCAAGCTTCGCCCAATTCGTCGGATCTAGTGAGGTTGAAGCTTACTAGCCTTGGGCAAGCTCAACCTTATCAAATTAGGCAAGGTGGAGTGTCAGCACAAGTTGACGAGGCTCCAGCTTGCCCATGGCTTACTATTGACCAATCATGGCAATCAACCGAGGAAGAAAAAAGAAAAAGAAAAAGAAAATAAAGGTAAAAAATAATTAAAATTTTGATTTTAAGAAGTAAAATAATTAAAAAAATTGAAAATGAATGCATGAAGGAAAATTTTTCTTACCAAGTGATGAAAAATATTTTTCATTTTATTTTTAGATTTCAGTCAAACATGAACATTGTCATTTTCCTAAAAATTATTTTTGAGAAATGTCATATTTTTCGAAAAACGAAAGAGCCTAAATTAGTTGTTTTCCTCAGGCACTTGCGGCGCATGACCAACACCGGGTGGAGATAGCCTAGCCTCATCACCAATGCAATGTATTCATGCGACCTTTATCATTGCCTTAATGATGCAGCTAATCATGATAGCTAGAAAGAATTCTTCACTATTAATGCTCGCCCATCGGAGTGATATCACATGCATTTATTGAAGAAGGAATTCTTCACTATTTGGGCTTTTATTTGTTTTTGCAAAAAAATAAATAATTTTAAAAATATTTTTGTTAAAAATAATTACTTATATCACTCGACATAATTAGTTAAAAAATAATTTTAGTATCAATAAAAATTTAAGTTTAAACATTGCCGTGAATGATGAAATGTTTTTTGTTCATTCATTTGGTAAGCGATATAACCGATAATTTTTGTTAAAAAATGTTTTACCAATAATCCATTTATTTTACGCGAAATAAACGCACCCTCATAATAAAAATGTATAAATGAAATGTTCCATCGATAGGAAAAGAGGATTATTTTTGAATTTCTGATGTTACGGAAAAATGAAATAGTATGATTCTGCAAAACTTCGAACGTTAGTATTCACACCTTGCATATCCTCGAGCCCTTCTATGGGCGACCATTCTTCAATCGGATCAAGAATGTGGAGTTAGTCTAGCGTGAAAAAGACTTAGGATATACAGGCTAACCATTATACCAGCAAAAAGAAAATCAAATCCGGAACATCGATATGATATTAGATATTTCAGATTTTGTGTTGAAATTGATCACTTCGCTTTTCTACGTGTAAAGGAGGACAAGAGGGATGCTACTGACGTTTACGCAATAGAGGTTGAAAAGCAAAGTGTGTTATTATTATTTACTTATTTTTATAAATTCTACTTTGTCCTTTTGCATTCTCAAATTTTCTAATCAATTTAGTCTCATACCAAATCTGATCAAATCCAGCTGATATGGTCTTCGAAGTGTGAAATTGATAAAAATTTTCAGACATTGACATTCATGTGGGTGTCCACATCGGCTAAATTTTATCTACATCATATTCCAATATTATCCCTATTGGCTAAATTAATGTAAGAGTTCACATTAGTTAAATTTTATGCAAATCATAGTCTTGCGTTTGCGTTGTAGGACGGTCATGTTAGTTGATGGATAATTCACTGGTTTGGTAAGCGAGGTACTTGATTAGAAAAATTGTGAAAATAATAATTAGATAAATTAAAGGTACAGTAACTTGATTAGGAAATGGCGTGAACATAAATACAAAAAGTAGAATTTGTTCTTTTATTTATTTTGGGAACAACCATGAAAGAATAATTTGCCCTTGCCTAGGCAAGAGTCGGGTACAAGAACCTGTTATTGATGAAAAAAGAGATTATATGTGTAAATTTTAGTAGAAATGACATTGCAAATACCTAAATTTTTACTCATTCACAATTTGATACCCATGCTCTTTTTACTCAGCTGAGTAGCTCAATGTTTCAAATTTGGCTTAATGTGAGGTCTCCATTAAAATTGGGGACATAAAATGTCTAGCCATCACCTACATATATTGGTGCCCGATTTAACCTTTTAAGATAATGTAAGCTAGCAGAAACATATTGCATAGCTAACATCATCCATGTTTATATTCTATCTTATCCTAAACACTCAAATGGAGATAGGATAATTTTTCTTAGGTAAGTGAGCCATGTCAGCAATTATATTTAATTTTTGACAAGTATGCGAACCACGTCAGCAAAACCATATGACATAATTTTTTTAAGGGAGACCTCACATTAAGCCAAATTCTAACGGTTGAGATACTAGATTGAAAATCTGTAAATTAAGAGCTAGCTCATTCTTCCCCCATTAGAAGAGGATGAATTTGCTTTTCATGAGTTCGCAATCTATTTTAGATATTGGTGCCCGATTTAACCTTTTAAGATAATGTAAGCTAGCAGAAACATATTGCATAGCTAACATCATCCATGTTTATATTCTATCTTATCCTAAACACTCAAATGGAGATAGGATAATTTTTCTTAGGTAAGTGAGCCATGTCAGCAATTATATTTAATTTTTGACAAGTATGCGAACCACGTCAGCAAAACCATATGACATAATTTTTTTAAGGAGACCTCACATTAAGCCAAATTCTAACGGTTGAGATACTAGATTGAAAATCCGTAAATTAAGAGCTAGCTCATTCTTCCCCCCATTAGAAGAGGATGAATTTGCTTTTCATGAGTTCGCAATCTATTTTAGATATCTGGTTATTCTCTATTTTCAGACAAGATTTATGAATAGGATTACGAAGTATAGGTGCTTCCTTAAAACAGCAGTCTGGGGCGGAGTCTTGTCTTGTCATGACTCGCGAGCGCTGAGTAAACTTTAAGATTTTCTGTTCTCATTCCCCCTATGTTCTTCAACCGTTCCCCCCGGGACCTTTCTCTTCCTCTTGTTTTTCTGTTTTTTCCTGGTGATTCTTTCACCTTCTCTTGTTCTTTATAAGTTCTTCAACCTCCATTCGCCATCAAATAATAACACATGTACCATAAACTATTTCTACAAGATTCGATCGTGCAATGTCCATGCATTCTAAAGTCGAAACAGGCGTTTAATTTAGCATGACGTTTGTTAGTGGTTGACTATTACGATTGATGATTAGGGACACACTCATTGGTACGTTCAATAATATACCAAACAAGGTGTAGGATATAGAAAAATTTATCATATACTTTATTCTTGGCAGAGACTGAATAATTTCTACTCTGCGATGGGCGGTCATGTTATCGTTGTCGATTTGTTCACTAATCCCATTTCCTAAACTAAGTGCATGGAGCAATGCTATAGAGCAAAACTTGTTACATTGATCGGATCAACTGTTTCTCCTGCTCTTCTCCCAGTTAAAGGAATTGCATAGTCATTTAGGAATAGATCGAGGTAGGGATCACGACAGCTTGGGTTGCGAGACCGAGAAACTATAAATTAAATTGTGGCCTTTATACCGAACGAATCCTTGCACGCCACTCTCTACGTAAGCTTCCTATCCAATTCCTTCCGTGGAGTTTGACCCAACTTAGCAGCAGTAACACAAATGCTTATTCTTAACTCTGCTTCTCCATGTAAATTGGGAAAGAAGTGAAAGAAGCTTCTTTGGATGTAAGGATGACTATTTGTTAGGCAGGTTCAGAATCATCCTATGTTAGAGAGAGATTTTGGGTAATTGCATCAGGTTGGAACAGCAAAATTTTTGAAATTAATCAGAATTAACTCTCATATATTCTCTCCTCCCTCCTCCTTCTACGTCCCCTTCTTCTTCCACCTCTCGAATCTGTCCTATGCCCCTCCAATTTGATTCCTTCTCTTGTGATTTTCTGTGTTCACACAAGCAACAACACAAACTGCCCGGTAGGAGGACAAGAACAAGAAAGTAAGGCTGTGCATGGAAACACTCCAAAAAGTGTTTCCGGAACACTTCCGTACGGAAAGTGTTCCTTGAACAAAAAAGAACAGAAACGTGTTTGGTTGCGTTTTGTTCTTTTTTGTTTTTGCTTCAGAAACATTTCTCGCTTCTCTCTCTTCTTCTTCTCTTCTTCTTTTCTTCTTTTTTTCTTCTTTTCTCTTTCGCCGGTCGCCGCCGGCCATGGCCGGCGATCGGGCCATCGAGGCTCGGCCGCCCATCCAGTGAGGCCGAGCGTGCCGCCGACCCCGGCGAGGCTCGGCGTCGCCGGCGGTGAGGCCGAGCCTCGCCTGGCCGGGCGAGCTCGGCCTCGCCCTCGCCCACCCAAGGCGAGGCTTGGCGTCGCGGCGTGGGTGATGCCGAGCCCGCCTTGGTCTGGCGAGCTCGGCCTCACCCAGATCCGGCGATGCCAAGCCTCGCCATGGTCGGGCGAGCTCGGCCTCGCCCGGATCCGGCGAGGCCGAGCTCGCCCACCACGCGAGGCCGCAGGCCTAGTCGGCCGGTCGCCGGAGGCTGGGGACCGGCCGGAAAAAGAAAAATAAAAAGAAAGGAAAAAATTAAAAAATAAAATAAAAATGTTTAATAAATTAAAAGAAACAAAAAAAGAATAAAATTTACCAAACGTGTTTTCGTTCATTTTTTATTCCTAGGACCAAACGTTACCAAACGCGTTCTTTTGTTAAAAAATTGTTCCGGAAGAAACACTTTTTTGTTTTGCCTCGGAAAAAAAAGAAACAGTAAACGTTACCATTCGCACCCTAAGCAGCATGCTGATCAAAAATTTTCAGGGCTGTCATCCAACTGCTTTTCATCTTCTATGTCTACCTCCAAGATTTCCTAGCGACAGAACAACAACTGAACATCACCGAATGTTAAGTGAACAATTCTCCATCTTGAAGCGATTGTTTCTAGAGAAAATAGAACCAATGCATATATATCAGTCAGTTTTGAGAAGTGAAACCTCAGTAAAGGGACTTACTGGGATCCTCTGCTTCAAATAGTTCCCTACTCTGGCGAGGACCATGGATCGTTCGTGCCAAAACCGGCCTTTAAGACTTATCTTCACAAAGGGTCCATCCAGTTCCGCAAGCTCAATTTGTCCTGCAGTACAATTATTGCTAAGACTTCATGAAGGGGTGAAAGAGAAAAGGCCTTTTTAACTGGAGGGTTGATATCACCTGTTATGCCTACTGAAGTGTCGAAAATTTGAGCCAACTGCAAACGAACAAAGAAAGAGAGACCACGCACCCATCAGATTTTATTTTCTAAGCAATTCCACAACCAATCTATTTAAGGTTTGAAAAAGAATTAATCAGCAGCTTTATCAAGTCTGTCTAGAGAAAGTACAATTCAAAGGACTAGACACGAGCAGCGTAAGCTGTTCAACAAAACTAAACGATTACTGAACCAGGAACTGGAGATATTTCCAAGGAGCAAAGCAGTCTCACCAACTGTTAAATGGCAAATACCCAAAATGAAGTGCATCTCACAATGACTTCAAACAATCACCAATTCAAACAATGCAAAGGAATGCCGAGCTCAACCTACTTCGCAGTCCGAACAAAAGGACTTAGTTTTTCTTTCAACAAAATGCATGTTGCGAACCCACTTTGCTGATGCAAAGACAATGAGCAATGCCGGAGATATTAAACTAAAACTCAACCAACGAGATCAAATCGAGGGTCTGAACAAGCTAGCCATGAAAAGCATGGGCTTCACTTATTTCAATGTTCAGTTCAGTATCATCGCATTACTCGGTTGAGTCCTAAGGTTTCAGAGCACACTTCCAAGCTAAAGAAACAGTGTCATACCACATCATCATCTCCCCATCGGCCAATGAAGGGGATTTAGTTCTACTTATCCTAACCGTGCACGCTAACCATGAAACAGATTCCATCATCAAATTCCACCAAGAAAGACGACCTGAGATTACTTGCCTCCACCCGAGCGTCGGCTAGAACCAGCCGGATGTTCTCTTCGGTAAGATCAAGCGGTGGCGACGGAACTCCTGCAGTCGTCGCCGCCGGAGCCAGCCGGAGACGCCGCGGCGGCGGCAACGACCTTGCGCTGCTCCCTAGTCCCACTTTCGGGGCCGTATCGACGAACGGCCGTAGCTCCGTACAGTTCGCGGAGTGAGCGAAGCGCTGGAGGAGGATGCACGACGAGCAGAGGAAAGCGGAAATGGCGTCGGTAAGCGACACCGATGAGGATGACCGACTTCCACCACCACCACCATCATCTCTTCTTCTGCGGTCACCCTATGCTTCGTCGTCTTCTCGAGCCCCTTCGGCTTTTGCCCGACCGAACCAGCAAAGGAAATGCGATAAGGCCGAGGCCTGTCCTCGACCACTCATAAACCACCTACTCCTTTTCCCATATAAAAATTAACATGAAAAATTTCAAATTAATAATGATAAATTTATCATAAATTAATTCTTTAACTACAAAAATCTTAAATTACTATATCTATGACAAGTTCATTCCAATTGACTTAAAAATCCCCAATTGGTACCCTTCCAAATTAATATATTTATGAAAAATATATTATCTGTTAAATTGGATTAACATCACAAAAATAGTACAACCGGGATAAATAAATAGAAAATCTTAAACCGATACATTACCAACTCTCATGTGTTATCTAACCTATTAATTCAACAATAAAATTTAATAAAAACTAATAGAGAGTAAATTTATTATAAGTGTATCAATTTAAAGTATATTTGTCAAATGATATCAAATTGAGGTTTTTGGTTGTTAAAAAATTAATTTTATGGTAAATTTGTCAAAGATGTATTGGTTTGGATTTTTTCAGGATATTAACATAAAAATTATTCAATTAGAGTATCATTAGTCATTTTGAGCGAATTAAAGGAAGCCTTGTCCAAATTATATGCACTACAAATGTACGACACAGAAAATTCAGCTAGACCTTCCATAGTCCTTGGTTACATGATCCGCTTTATTCAAATCATATCAAACTCAAACATCCTTGGATTTAAGGAAAACTCTCAGGGTCTTGGGATTAAGACCAACTCCCACCGTCTTAGGGCTAATTCAAGTTACCAATCTTGAGATTCTAACCCTTGAATTGGCATCGGATGATTAAAAAAAAAAATCTAAAACTACAAATATATTGAAAATTAGAAATTAATATATCAATCCTTTTCAAACACATTACTAAAGTCATAAAAATATTTAAAACCATTAATGAAATATCGAATAGCTAAGGAAAAAAAAAGTAATGTGATGTCAAATTTGGAGGAAATGGGCGTAAAAATGAAGATTTTCTAGGTTGAAAAATAATCTCAAATTGATTGCACACCCCAAAATAAGACTTCCAAAATAGTTACGCATGCTTGGAACGCCATCCTGTATCAAGAGTTAGCCCATTAATCCCATCTTTTTAGCTCTGAAGAAGCTAATACAAAATATAGTATGTGAAGGCTTTATTAAATTGGGCTTAAGGCCCTGTCCGCCCAAGCCGGGCCCAAAACCCGGCCCATGGGAAAAAGAGCCCGTGGAAAGAATAGGGTATAAAAGGGAGTGAGAGAGAGAGAGAAGATGTCTGTTGGAAAATAACGTACGTATTTTTCTCTCTCAACGCTCTCCCTCCCTTACGTTGTTCTTCAAAGAAACAGTGAAGTGCTTGAAGGAATTTTGCCTCCCTGATCGAACAGGACCGGATTTTCTTCCTCAATTGGCACGTGTCTAATCTGTGATTAAAAGGTACGCTCGACTCGTGGTGTGCTTTAGGATCGGTGATACGTGTCGTTTTTGGGCTTCGCTTCCGCATTGATTTAGGGGTTCGATTTAGTGTCGAATCCGGTGTTTTGGGAACCGTTATTCCCAACATTGGTATCGAGCCCTAGTTCACGTTTTCCCGATCAATTTGATGTGTTTTTGATTGATTTTTCGCAAAAAGGAACTTCGGCCGTACGGATCGGGGGCGAGCAATCCCGACACCCGAGACTTCTTAGGCCTTTTTCATGAGTTTTCGAATATCAAAAACAAATTTTGAAAGCACTGGGAGAAAGGCGACGTCGAGACGAGTTTGGAGATGCCTCGAGCGCCGCCGGGAGACGCCGCACGCGCCCACACGGCCGGAAGGCGCTGCGCGCGTGGCGCGACGCGCCCGGAAGCGCTCGATCGCGGGCGCGTGTGGCACACGCACCGGTCGCGGAATCCGCGTGTGCTCGCCGTCGGGCCAGCCACGGCAAGACGCGCCGGCCCGCGGACCGACGTGTGCTGACGTCAGCATGACGTCACCCAACGGTCAGTAACCGCTGGGGTGACGTCATCGATGACGTCGGTTGACCGGGCGGCGACCCGACCCGCGAACCGACCCGACCCGACGCGCTGACGATGGCACGCGCGCGGCACTTGCCGCTGACGTCTGAGTGACGTCATCCCGCACGCGCACGGCACGTGCCAGCGGTCCGCCCGAACGGTCCGACCGATCCGACCGGTCCGTCCGGTCCGACGACCGACGAGCGTTGACCGGCGACGACCGTTGACCGTTGACTTGACCGTTGACCGTGACCGACCGTTGACCGTTGACTTGACCGTTGACTTTGACCGTTGACCCAAAAAAAAAAAAAGGGAAAAGAATGTGTTTCTTTTTCAATTAAGTCTGTGGATTATATGTAATCCCTTATTTGTTCTGCATTTGTTGCAGGAACAATGCCTCCCCGAGGTTGCGCACACCTATTCGCGCAGTGACCGTGAACAAAAGGAAAGGCCTGTCTAAGTTGATATTTGAGTGACCGATCATCGATGGGAGAGTGGTGACTTAATTGATCACGTCCTTGAAGTCAACGGGAAAATTCAACGGGTCATATGGAATGGTCATCCTATGTCACGAGTCGAGAGATGGTGCGATTTTTCATAAACACTCTTCCACCGAATGGCAAGATGTGTTCAATCGCATATGGGATGTCAACGGAGCGCTTCCTATAAGAAAATTGTGATAGATTTTGTAAATGAATATTCTTTGTATTGTTACAAGGGAAAAGATCAAGAAATTGAACAAAAGAGGATCTTTCCCGTTCGTGTGCCGACTATGTGTTAGTTTTATTGGCCGATGTATGTTAAGTGTGCTTTGTGGACATATAATGTATTGTTTACTACCCGATTGTTATTGATGTAACAACCGATATGTTAGTTGTATTGATTGAAAACATTATTGTTTTATTGGAATTCAATTATCTCGTTGCTTTCGTTATTGCCGGTTCTTTGTGGGTAATTAGCTATGGGTAGTTATAGAAGTTTTGTAGCTTTATAGGATTGATTTTGCATATGACAATCATATTAATGATAGTTTTAAGTTAGGATTTTGGAGGATGATTGGAAACGTAGTGACCTTTTGATTCTCAAGCCTTACTTGAAATTATTTATTAATATGATGGGTCTATGCAAATAGGGATGCATAAATGATAGGCATTAATAATTCGTGCATATTTGTCTCGATTTGTTCGGATCAATGGCTTCAGCCACAAAAAGCATAGTTCTTGAGCTGAACAAAGGTGAAAAGCTCAATGGAGACAACTATGAAGTTTGGCAAATGAAAATCCAAAGTATGTCTTTGGAAGAGCAAGAAGCACTTGAAGCTCTTGTCATGACCATGGTTGAACCCGAAGATGGAACCACCGAGCAAAGCACAAAAAGGACAAAGAAACTTTTTCGTGTGGAAAAGAATGAACTCTCTAGCTCGCATCACGTTGCTTTGAGCAGCATGGAAAATGACGTCATGCGAGAGTTCCGGCGTTTTGACAATGCCAAGGAAATGTGGGAGGCATTGGAAGCTAGATTTGGTCACACTTCGGTGACTAGGGCGAGGCGGCTCACTATCGTTTGACTCCTATAAGAAGCCTCATGGTCGACCATGAAGCAACATCTTAGAAAGATGTCAAACATGATAACCGAGCTGAGAGACGCTGGCCATGTCCTCACAGACGAGCAGCAAGTGCAAGTGGTGATTCGTTCCTTGCCTCAGAGTTGGGAGCATATGAAGGTGCACCTGACTCATAATGAAAATATCAAAACCTTTGAGGATGCAATGCGTCATCTTGAGTGGAGGAGGACCGCCGTTGGCGGCTAAGCTGGATGCTGAACTTTATCATGCTAGTTCTAGCTCAAATGGAGCTTCGAGCTCCAAGCGCAAGCGCCCTAGCTGGTTTGATAAGGGAAAAGGCAAGGAAGAAGCTGGTCCTTCGGGAAGAAACCCAAGTTTAACCAACATAATAGAGGAAAGCGTCCTCACATGAAGAAGTTAGCAAGGGTGAAATGCTACAACCGTGACAAGAAGGGTCACTATGCTCGCGATCTGTCGTGAGCCAAAGAAGGTATGCACCCTTGTACTTTTCAGTAACTTTACTTATGTGTCGAGTTCGTGTTCTTAATCGAGTCTAATCCTTTGTGGACTGTGGATTCGGGAGCGACGGACCATGTAGCGAAGGATAGAGGATCCTTCGTAGAATTCCGACGAGTACCAACCGGAACTAAGTGGATCTATGTGGGAAACAACTCCAGTGAAGTGAAAGGAATTGGCACATGCCAACCGAATATGCGTGGTGGATGCACCTTGTTTCTTCATGATGTATTGTATGCTCGGAGATTCGTCGGAATTTAGTGTCTCGTATTGATGTTGGTTAAATTAGGTTTTAATGTGAACTTCAGTAGTAGAGGTGTGAATTTGTTTTTTGGAGACAAATTACTATGGTTGTGGCTATTTTCCGGATGGTTTTATTGTATTGGATATTGAGTATATTAATGCAAATGTTTGTTATTCCCTTATCACATCTTCTAATACTTATGATAATGATGTGAATGTATGGCATGCTAGGCTTGGTCACATTGGCCAACAACGTATGAATAGACTAGCCAAAGAGGGTTTGTTGGGTAACATTGAAAAAGTCGATTTGCCCATATGTAAGCATTGCCTAGAAGGGAAAACAACACGGAAACCATTTGGAAAAGGAAAAAGGACTGAGTTTCCTCTGCATTTAATCCATACTGATGTCTGTGGTCCAATGAATGTGAGAGGAAGGCATGGGGCTGTTTATTTCATCACCTTTATTGATGATTATACTCGATTCGGATATGTCTATTTGATTTCTCATAAGTCTGAAGCAATAAGTTGTTTCAAAAGGTTTATGAACCTGGTAGAAAACCAATTAGACAAGAAAATAAAAACATTGAGATCCGATCGAGGTCGAGAATATTTATCTCGATGAGTTCAGAAAATTATGTGATGAAAAAGGAATAGAAAGACAGTTGTCTATTCCGTATACTCCTCAACAAAATGGTGTTGCAGAGAGAAGAAAAGAACCCTACCGGAAATGGTTAGGTCTATGATAGCGCATGCTAACTTACCTATCACCTTTTGGAGTGATGCATTGTTAATCGCCGCCTATATACTTAACCGAGTGCCTTCCAAATCGTTACTTCCACTCCATATGAGTTATGGATGTGTAGAAAACCGGACTTAAGTTTTCTTAAGCCATGGGGTTGTGCTTTGCCTACACACATGAGTCCTCTCACAAATTTGGGAAATTAGGTCCCAGAGGAAAGAAGAGTATTTTCATAAGATACTCGTAACACTCAAAAGGGTATGTGTTCATTGGTGAGCAGGAAAGTGGGAGTGTAACCGAATATGAATCACGAGATGTCACATTCTTAGAGGATGAGTTTCCTAAGAAGGGCGAAATAGGGAAGATCACTCCCTATTTGAGACTTTGGATCAAGATAATGATATTGGTGGAGTTCATCCAAGTGGGAGCGTAATAGAGAATGATGTGCAAAGTGTACAATCTCCCGTAAGGCGAACAAGTCGCCAAAGTATTCCTCGTCGACGTTTTGACATTGAAGGGGAAACTTTTATGGTTGCTCCACAAGATGAGGATGAGCCAAGAAATATCAATGAGGCTCAAGTGCCCTAGTAAAGAAAAATGGATTCGTGCAATGGAAGAGGAAATGGAGTCAATGGAATCAAACCAAGTCTCGGGAACCGGTTGATCTTCCAAAAGGACGCAGAGCTATTGGGAACAAATGGGTTCTCAAAATAAAGCGAAAGGCTGATGGCTCGATAGAAAGGCATAAGGCTCGCCTTGTGGCGAAGGGGTATAATCAACAGGAAGGAATTAATTATGAAGATACGTTTTCTCCTGTGGTGAGATTTACCTCGATTCGCATTATTCTGGCAATAGTAGCTAGTCTGGATCTTGAGTTACATCAAATGGATGTAAAGACTGCTTTCCTCAATGGAGAATTAGAGGAAGAAATATATATGGAACAACCCGATGGTTTCATAGTGGAAGGCCAAGAAGAAAAGGTATGTCGACTTTTAAGGTCGATATATGGTCTCAAGCAGTCATCAAGACAATGGTATATACGTTTTCATAATGCCATAGTGGCATATGATTTTACAATGATTGATGAGGATCATTGTGTATATATCAAAAGATCCAAGGATCAATTTGTGATCATATCATTATATGTTGATGATATACCGATTGCGGAAGCAATATGGAGTTGGTTAATACAATATGGAGTTGGTTTGTCAAGATATGGTTGTCTTCTAACTTTGAGATGAAGGATATGGGTGAGGCTGCATACATTCTTGGAGTTAAGATTTCGAGAGATCGTTCGAAGAGATCGTTGTCTCTTTCGCAAGAAACCTATATAAATAAGGTTCTTGAACGATTTCGTATGCAAGACTCGTAAACCCATAGACACTCCTATTGCAAAAGGTGAAGGATTGAGCCATAGATCGTGTCCGGGGACTCCACAAGAGAAGGAACAGATGAAACAAGTTCCTTATGCTAGTCTTGTTGGAAGCTTGATGTACGCTATGATGTGTACAAGACCCGACATATGTTTTGCGGTTGGAATGGTGAGTAGATACCAATCCAACCCGGGTCCAAAGACACCGGAAAGCCGTGAAGAGAATACTAAGGTATCCGAAGGGAACCGCTGATTTCAAGCTGAATTATCAAGGAAAGGATCTGCGACTTGAAGGCTATTCGGATGCCGATTTGGGAGGAGATTTAGATGAAAGAAAATCTACCTCGGGTTTTGCTTTCTTCTTGAACAATGGCGCCATATCATGGAGCAAGTAAGAAGCAAACGTGCATAGCCTTGTCCACGATGGAAGCCGAGTTCGTGGCGTTATCAGCTGGGGCGGTACAAGAAGCGATTTGGCTTAAGAGATTTTTGGATCATTTAGGTGTTATTGAGAAAGCTGCAAATCCATTGTTGGTTAATTGTGATAGCCAAGCAGCTATAGCGTACACCAAAGATCCAAAGTATCATGGCAAGACCAAACATATAGATACCAAGTATAACTTTGTAAAAGATATGGTTGCACAAAAAGATGTGAACTTGCAAGTACATATCTACGCATAGAATGGTAGCAGATCCTATGACAAAGCCAATACCTAGAGATGTGTTTGTGGTCATGTAAAATCTCTAGGATTGCGTAGAGTCTGATGTACTGAATTGTAATTTCCCTGAGTTGTTCACATTTATGAAATTTTGTTTTTCATTGATTAATGCCTATGAACCTTAGTATAATCTTTATGCATCTTAATGCTTAGTGCATTATTTTAGGTTGAGAAGTATGTCGGACAGATATTAGATTAGCCCACTCACACGGGTAATCGCCCGTTTCTTGTGTGATAAATAGAGATGAGACTGTTTTTAAGCTTATTATCTAGGTGATAATCGAGAGCTCAAGCTTAAAACACGTATGTCGCCTTAACGAGTGTTAAGATGAGGACATAATTCTTGCGATGTCCGAAAGTAAAATACCCCACATATTTTACTCTATCCGTCTAAGATGCCGATGTGAGTTCGATGAATTTTGTGAATGAGTAGATACGTGAACTCAAGTTAGACATTGGGTATGTCCGAACTATCATCTCGTACGGTATTGAAAGGTGTAGACATACGCTCCATGGGAAAGGAGTTAATACCGTAATACGTATTTCATACTACGTATGCATGAGACGACCAATAAGAGTGGCAAAAGTTTGATCTCAACTTTTATGACGTGTGAGACTCTTGAGGAAAAGAGTTCCTCAATTTTGAAGTCCCCTTAGGACTCTTACTTATTCTCAAGGTTTCTATTTAGTGTTTGCTATCTTAGGGTGTTGCCAATGGTCATGAGTTGATTCGATCTAATGGGGCATTTCTAGAAAAGCAAGCTGGATTGAAATTGAGAGTTTGAAGGAAAGAGGAAGATCGATTTTGGAGAATCACATTATAGTTTTGTATTCACTGGTCGACCAATTATAACTGTCTTTGTGATAATTATAATTGTGAATACAATATATATATCATGTTTAAAAGAGATCAAGGGAGATATAAATGTGATCGATCGATCTAGGGTACTGCATACTAAATCTACTCGAAGTGTGATGCCCATTATGAGCTGCTATATATTCCTAACAGATGTATAGCAACGAGCTCTCAAAGTATGCTGGTTGCACGGATTATTCACCGTATGAATGTTGAAGAGAGGTTAAGAGAATCCTGTTCGGCCCACCTTGTGCGAGTGGGAGATGAAGGCTTTATTAAATTGGGCTTAAGGCCCTGTCCGCCCAAGCTGGGCCCAGAAAACCCGGCCCATGGGAAAAAGAGCCCGTGGAAAGAATAGGGTATAAAAGGGAGTGAGAGAGAGAGAGAAGATGTCTGTTGGAAAATAACGTACGTATTTTTCTCTCTCAACGCTCTCCCTCCCTTACGTTGTTCTTCAAAGCAAACAAAGTGAAGTGCTTGAAGGAATTTTGCCTCCCGGATCGAACAGGACCGGATTTTCTTCCTCAATTGGCATCGGTGTCTAATCTGTGGATTAAAAGGTACGCTCGACTTTGTGGTGTGCTTTAGGATCGGTGATACGTGTCGTTTTCTTGGGCTTCGCTTCCGCATTGATTTAGGGGTTCGATTTAGTGTCGAATCCGGTGTTTTGGGAATCCGTTATTCCCAACAGTATGATTGCATGTTTGGGTTGTAATACGTAAAGATCAACAAATAGCATATTAATAAAGATATTTTCAAAAAAGTCAAGATACGGCCTTACTCGCCTAGACCAAGATCAACTCAATTTTGTTTGAGTTATTTACATTATCTAAATTATATGCATGACACACGAAAATTTTGGTTAGACCTTCCACAATCCTTAGAAACATGATCCACTTTGTCAAGATCATACTTAACTCGAACATCCTTTGATTTAATATACTCACCATTTGAGTTTTAAGACCCACTCCCACCATTTTAGAGCTAACTCAAGCTACCGAGCTAGAGATTCTAACCCATGAATTTGCATTGGACTGATAATCTAAAACTACGATATAATGAAAATTAGAAATTAATTTATTAATTCTTTTCAAACACATTACTATAGCCATAAAAATATCTAAAACCGTTAATGAAATATCGAATAGATAAAAAGTAATGTGTTGCCAAATTTGGTAGATGTATGGTTCCCCGTGTATAAAAGAAATTTTTATCGTCCTCTCTATATTCGTGTTACTCCAGAAAGCACAAAATTGCCTCTTTGATGCTATTTGCCTTGCCGCCGATGTAAATTATTAGATAAAAACAATCAATAATTCTAGTTTATAATTACATCCATTAGCATTCACTTACGGCTCTTTAATGATTCAGCCACTCTTTTAAGCATCGTAAAAGAATTCATGAGGAGACTATGGAAGTGCTTGATTCTATATATCGATAGTGCCCCGCTACAAACATTATGACGAAACTCTTTATCTCACCAAGACATAGGCATCATCGAGTAGATGGATTTCAAATTAATTTCTGAAAGGTTTTGGAAGTTATTGAACTTAAAATCGTGTCATACCAATTTGGTCGCTCCCGATCCCCAGAAATAATCCGAAGGATATGAATCCTCCGGCTAGTAAGACAGCTACTCAGCAAGCTTCTCCCCCGAAGGACCCTCACTCGGATTCATTTCCCTCGGTAAAAGGTCTGCTACCCCTTCCAAGCCAATTGTCAACCGGCGGTGGGTAGGCAAGCGGCGGTAACTCCCTTCATCCCTCCTGTATATACCTCATATGTACATAGGTGTTTGAAATATTAGGTCTTATAAACCCCATTAAACAGGCTGAAATTAGACACTTTGTCTTCTCTAATAGCCTCTGCTATATCGGTTTGTTGGAAACCAAAGTTCCAAAGTCTCTTTTCCCATCTATTTCAACGAGTCTTTTGTCGGAATGTAAGTGGTTCTCTAATTATGAATACTCTCCTAGAGGGAGAATCTAGTTAGGCCGGAACCCTTCTCTTGTGAGTGTGGATATCTTTTCTTACAGTTCCCAAGCGATTCATGGCAGGTTTATGTTCCATACCACAAGAGCGGAATGTTGCTTCTTGGTCATCTATGCGGAGCACACCTTCTTTTCTCATCGGCCACTTTGGGCGGAACTAAATCTCTTAAGTGCTAGTATACGGGACACTCCATGGCTTGTTGCGGGGATTTCAATGCCATTCAGACCTATCTCGACGGAGTTGGTAGCTCGGATACTTGGCTCCCATCTTTTCATGAATTTGGCCAATGCCTAGTCTAGGTTGAGCTGGAAGACCTAAGGTATGTTGGTTATCGGTTTACTTGGTCCTCTTCCTTGGGGGCTAACCGAAAAATGAGAAAGATTGATAGGGTGCTCGTCAACACTAAATGGTGCCAGGTATTTTCTTATTCTCAAGCATCCTTCCTTGCTCCTGGCATTTCCGACCATGGTCCCATGGTTGTTAAAGTCATGGTCTCGTCGACTTGTAGAAAACCCTTCAAATTCTTCAACTTTTGGATGGACCATCCGGATTTCAACGCTATTGTTGCCCAAGTGTGGGATGACCCGGGGAAGGAACTCCTATGTTCAGGTGCCATAAGCTCGAAAACCTAAAGGGCTACCTCAAGCTTCTCAACAAGGATTCCTTCTCTCCGATATTTTCTAACAGTAACAACTATTGCAAGGAGTGCCATTCGAATTGCTCAGGAGGCCCTTCAACAGGACTCGAACAACTTAATGCTAGCTGGCCTTGAGAGGAACCACCTTCGGACCTTTTCTAGTCTTCGATTATAGGAGAAAGTTTTCTATAGATAGAAGCCTAGAGTTCAGTGGATCAAGGAAGGTGATCGAAATACCAAGTTTTTCCACCACTCGTTTAACAAAAGACAACCGAGAAATCGTATCATTTCGTTTGGATGGTTCAAGTACCCAGCTTAGTGATCCGGAAAGGGTGTAGCAAGCTTTTGTATCCCATTTCCAGGGACTTTTGGCATCTCGTTGCTCCTCCGGTTCGGCCCTCCATGCGGGAACTACAGCAATTATTCAAGATCCCTCGATGCAGCCTGTGTACATTCCTTTCCCGTCCCGTGATTGATGAGGAAGTCTATGATACCCCGATCTCGCTTTCGTTGGTAAGGCGTCTAGACTGGATGGTTTTAATGTTGATTTTTTCAAATGCAACGGGAGGTCGTTGGTCCATCGGTCATTGAAGCAACTAAGGATTTTTTCCTTTATGAGAGATTGCAATATCAGATAAATAGCACGATCATAGCTTTAGTTCCTAAAATTCCAATGCATCTATAGTCTCAAATTATAGACCCATTGCTTGTTGCAACACTATCTATAAGTGTATTGCCAAGATTATTGCTAATAGACCGGCATTTGTGCTCCATTCCATTATCAGTCCATCTCATAATGCATCGTTAAAGGCTGCTGGATTAGTGACAATATAATGCTAGCTCAAGAGCTCTTCAATGGATTTCATCATGATACTTATTCACCAAAGTGTGCTATTGAAGTGGACTTCCAGAAGGCGTATGACATCATTGATTAGGGCTTCCTTGAACTTTCCCTCCTAGCTTTTGGTTTTCGCGACCAATTCATTAGTTTGGTTGTGACTCGTGTTCGTATGCCCATGTTCTCGATTTCCATTAATGGAGAGATCCATGGGTTTTTCTCCAACGATCGTGGATTACGCCAAGGGGACCCTATGTCTCCTTATCTTTTCACTTTAGCCATGGAGATTTTCTCGGGGATATTATATCATCAAGCTAGTCTACCGGACTTTAGGTTCTTATGGAGGTGCAAATCAACTTGCCTTTCCCACCTGTTCTCCACAGATAATGTTTTCCTCTTTTGTGAGGGAAATATAACTTCGGTTACTCTCTTAAAGGATGGTCTTACCACCTTCTCATCCTAGAGTGGTTTAAGGCCTAATTTGAACAAGAGTGAAGTCTTCCTCTCGGGTGGTGGGGATAGCACTCGATCCCAAATTCTCCACTCTCTCGGTCTCCGGGAAGGAACCTTGCCAGTTCGGTAATTGGGAGTCCCGATCGTTACATCCAGGCTTGGCAATGCGGATTGTAGTGCCCGTGCAATCATGGGCTTAGAGATTCCTATCCTTTGTGGGTCGATTACAACTAATCATGTCAGTCCTCCACTCAATACATGTCTACTGGGCTAGTATCTTTATACTACCTAGAGTGGTTCTGGACCGAATTGAACAAATATTCCATCAATTCTTATGGAAAGGCCCAGGACTTGGAACGGGTGGTGTGAAAGTTGCCTGGGATGAAGTTTGCCTCCCCAAAGAAGGAGGACTCGGTATTTGGAAACTTCGTGACCGTAATACCGCAGCCATGTTGAAACACATATGGATCCTTTTTCACAGATAAGGAATCATTATGGTGCAGGTGGATCCATTTTGTTCACTTTAAAAATAAGAACTTTTGGGTAGTGTCTAAGCCAAGATTTTGTTCCTGAGCTTGGAGAAAATTACTTGATCTACAAAGGGACTTCCATAAGTCCTTTAAATGGTAGGTGGGTAATGGCCTATCAGTGTCCCTTTGGTTCATCCCTTGGTGCCCTAGGGGACTTTTGAATATGATTTTCACGGATAACCACATCTATTGTTTGGGTCTACCTAGGTAAGCTACGCTTGTGGACTTATTCTCAATTCCAGGCCAAGCCACCAAGGCCATTATGGAGTCGTGGATGCATCCTATCCCAAAGCATTATCTCGAACCCCGATCGTTTGACTTGGCTGGAGCATTCTTCGGGTGTGTTCTCGGTGGCAACAGCTTGGCAAGCCATCCGTCCCAAGAGAAATTTGGTCCCATGGTGCTACTTTGTATGGAACAAAACTCTTATCCCACGGTACCAAGTCCACCTTTTGCTCACAACCAAGCATCGACTACCTACCTGGGTCCTTCTACCATCCTATGGTAGAATTGTTGATGCTTCTTGTGTTTTTTGTAACTCTAGACCTGGTTTGATCAATCATATATTTTTGATTGCCACATTACGGCTGGTCTTGCCATGTTTTGGGCTGCTAGATGCAACCTTCTTTGGCATAATAGGGGGTGGATGGACAATCTTCAGTGGGCCATCAAGTGTATCCTAGGCAATGACTTTTATCAAAGTATCGCGAGGTACTCTTTCGGTGCTCTATGCCACACCATTTGGAAGATGTGGAATGACATACTCTTCCGGGGCCAAGCCTTGTTCATTCCCTCAATGAAAAAACATCTCATCAAAGCTATGAAGGATAAGGCACTTACCTTCAATCACATTCTTGACACACTGAAAAATAGAAGGATCTAAAGAAGTTGGGGACTCGACCCCACTATCTTCTCTTCGGTAGTGTCTATTCCCTCTTTGTAATTTTGTTGAGGGTTGTCCGTGCTTGACTCCCCTTTTCATTTCCTTTTTTTTATTTTCTTTTTCTCGGCACCCTTCCACTCGTTATGACTTATATACCATTATGAGTGTAAGTTTTGGTGCTGAGACCCTTATTATATAGCCGTGTTTGGTTAAAAGTTAATACAATGCTTACATTACCAAAAAAAAAAAAAAAGGAAAAAATCATGTCATACCATGTTGATCATGTCAGAAATTGTCCACCCTATTTCGAAGGCCAATAAGGAGGCGTCCCATATGGTGGATCAGGTGATGGGCATTGACCAAGCCCCGTAGCTTGAGGAATCCGACCACACACTTGGCACGGACGGCGGCGCCCCAACAGGGATGACCCGACCCATCATAGGGATGATCCGACGCATTATAGAGAGTGAAGTTATATGCAGGGGAATATAATCACTACTAAAGTTTTTCTTTTAAAATTATTTATTGTAATTTCAGTTGTGGACGATTATTTATCTGAGGGTACTTCCTCTTATTTTGGAAAGTCTAGTTCTGTTTCGTGTGACTTTATTTCATTTAATGCACAATATTTTTGTCGAGTTTATTAATATTCTTTTTATTTTCTCAATCGAAGTCTAAATCCCGAAGCAAGCGCGAGACATAGGTCAAAAGCTATACTCAGTAATGGATAACCTCCACCATATGCCATTCTTACGTTATGCCCAAGTGAGTTGTTCAAGTGATTTGCTATTATCACATCTTCAGTTGGCGGGTATGCATTTATGAAGTTAAAAAAAGCAAAAACTGTGCGTTCTGAGGAAGACTCTCCCTTCCATTTTTTTCTTCCAAGTATCCACCCAGAAAAAATCATAAAAAATAAAAATAAAAATTGCTTCCTTCTTCGATCACTTTCAAATTCAAAGAAACCTAGAAGATCGAGAAAGAAAACCCAAAAGAGAAATGGAAGACAACGGAGGAGGCGAGGACCAAAAAAGAAAAGAAAACCCAAGGAATCGACCAAAAAAAAGTCGCTCATGATCGGCAAACAAAGACAACGGAGGAGGTGGCGACTGGAGGTAGCAGGGCTCGGCTTGGACCGTGATGCTGGCGACAACGAGGGGAGCGGAGGTCGGCTAGTTGTGGATTGAGAAGCAAGAGAGAAATCGAATGCTTTTAATTTTTATTCCACATTAATTTGCTGTTTTTTGGCATTGTATAAACGTGCCAAGATTTTAGTTGCAGTGAGAAAAAAATGCGTACCACGTTATCTGATGAATGATAGTTGCAAAGCATTGAATATTTTCTCATCACAAAAGAATTGTTGACTTCAAACACCATGAAGGGATTGCTGCTTTGGTCACCTGCTCCACAAGCTATCTGGCTTTTGAGCATAGTAAGGCATGGGGCAAGTACAGACTATATGCATGACATGTGCACAACAAGTGCACATGTGCCATTATACTGTTTTGGCACTGTATAAATATGCTTAGATTTTAGAGGTTGTGAGAAAAAAAGCCCACTATGTTAGCTGATGATTGATTGCACAGCACTGAATATCTTCTCGTCACAAAAAGAGTTGTTGACTTCAAACAACGTGAGAAGATCTTTGCTGTGGTCACTAGCTTCACAAGCTATCTAGCTTTTGAGCATGGTAAGGCTAGAGGCAAGTACGGATTATATGCACTATACGTGCATGACATGTGCACAGTGCATGAAAAATTCGACTAAACTTTCTGCAATCCTTAAATACATTATCCATTTTGTCTAAATCATATCCAACCCCAACATTTTTAGAATTCGACTAGTTCAAAGACTTGTTTGCATTTTTTAAATTTTTTAGAATTTACTTTAATCTCTCTAATGCATTTGTGACTCTAATAGCTAAGCATGACATCTTACGTGGTTGGTTATCTTGAATAAGCCACCTAAGAAGCATAGGCTTAGCAAATGGGATTCTTTTATTTCCTTTGTCAAAAATATCCTGATGCTGATGCTTTTCCATGGATAAAATATTGGGTACGTCTCGTGCTCCAGCGTGGCAAACAAGAAGGCGGTAAGAAGGTGACACGTGTCCTCATGGGACCCACAATCTGGAGAGAAAAAGAGGCGCTGTTTTGAAAAAATTTCAGTCTTGTACTGCAAAGTTTTCTTTCTTCATGCCTCTCTCTACCCTCTCTCTCTCTCTCTCTCTCTCTCTCTCTCTCTCCACCCTCCATCTTTCCAACCGGCGAACCACCGCGAGTAACCGATGAACCGGGAGGATACCGGCGAGATGACCACGAGCAACTAACCGGCATGCGACCTCCCTCTCTCTCTCTCCTTGCCCTCCCTCTTTTTGACCGGGCAAACCACTGCGTCGGCCCTCCGGCTCAAGTTTTGGCCCCGACTCGTCCATCCCTCGCTCTTTCTCTCCCCTTGCATCTCTGTCTCGCCCTCTCTCTCTTCGCAATGAACCTGCGTGTGACCGCGAACCACCGCGCCCCCCCTCTAGCTCCAGATTTGGAACGTTCGCGCCCGACCGCCTCACACCCACCGGCCTATTGATCTCTAGTTCCGCTCACATCACGATCCCACCAATTGCTCGCCCGACCTCCTTCGTCGAGTCCCCAGCTCTTCTCTCCAACGTTCAGGTAATTTCGCTTTTCTCTCTTTTTCTCTGATGAGTGTTTTCCTTTGATGGGTTTGCGGCGATATTTGGCATATTCTTATGTGTTGGAGAAATCTTTCGTATATACTTAATGATTGGTTGGGCTAATATTTTGAAATCCGATAAAACGTTTCTTTCGGTCTAAAGTCCGGATGTTCGGAGATCGACAGTTTAAAGTCCGAAGACTTTGTATTCTCAAGACTCAAGACTCAAGACTCAAGACTCAAGACTCAAGACTCAAGACTTAAGACTCAAGGACTCAAGACTTAAGTCTATTCTCACCGATGTCTTCTAATTAGTGACGAAGGAAATCCAAAGCCGAGGTTTATGGTTGAGGATTCGATCCTATCCTCTCGGAATAGATTCTTTGGTTGGATAATCGTTTCGGATTCTTTAATCCTTATCTAAGATCGATTGAAGATCCGATGGTCGTCGAAATAATCTTGGAAAGTTCTATTCATGGAAACCGAGATCCCGATTGTATGGGCGAACATGATTGATGGGCTATCATCGATTCCTTAAATAGCTCGGATGATCTTCTTGATTGATTCCGTCCAACGGGTAGATTGGAGGAATTCCTTTGGTAAGTGCCAACGGCTATGATGGCATGAAGGAGTATAAAAAGAAGTCGTTCTAGTTGTTTTAAGTAAGTGATTGATAGAAAAATTCCAGAGTCTGAAGATCCTTGATTGTTACTTGAGACTGTTCGAGCGAAATTGTATACAGAGAGTGTTTGTACTTGGTGACACCTTGAGAGAGTGTGATAGATCATCTTCACCTAGAATTCAAGGAAGATCAACACTGTAACAGCTCTTTGATTATAGTGGAATCCAGCCAATCGGCTGTCAGTGCAGAAGAGTGGACGTAGGCTTGAATCAAGCCGAACCACTATAAACCGAGCGTTCAATTCTCTCTTTCCCTTTCTCAGTCTTGCGATTGAATCTTTAACTGTTTAAATATCGTGCAAGCTTCGAGAAATTTTTTATATACCTATTCACCCCCCTCTAGGTACTCGTACTAGCAATATCAATTGGTATCGAGCTCGTGTTCTTACTCGTTTGAAGTGTTTTACTTGAGTAAAAGATCCATGGCTAGTATGTTGGCACCGGGGCCGATGGAGGGGCAAAGCAATACCAGACCTCCCTACTTGATGGAAAGGATTACAACATCCGGAAGAACAAGATGAAAGCTTTCCTACGATCAAAGGATCCTCCGGAATGGGACGTTGTGGAAAGAGGAATCACTCGCTGCCGCATCAATCTCCGAAAGAGGGAAAGACACTATTGAAGCCAGCGGAATGTCTCAAGAAGAAATAAACAAGAGACAAGCACTCGATGCTAAAGCAATTTATTCTTTATATTGTGCTTTGTCACCAACCGAATATAACAGAATATCTTCTTGTGTTACAGCAAAGAAAAGAAGTCTGGGACAGGTTACACATCACCTATGAAGGGACGGATCGAGTGAAGGAGACCAGAATTAACATTCTTCTTGGTCAATATGAATCCTTCAAAATGAAACCAGGAGAATCTATAACCGACATGTTTAGTCGTTTTACGAGATATTGTCAATGGTCTTGAGAACCAAGGACAAAAATTTCTGATCCCATGAAGGTGAACAAGCTTCTGCGTGGACTCTCTAAGGATTGGAATCATATAAAGACTTCAATAAGAGAGACGCAAAGAATCATGCCATTATCTCGTAGACGAACCGATTGGAACTCTTCGGTCTTACGAAGTGGAACGAATTAATGAAGACGAAGATCCAAGAGGTAAGAAATCTATTGCACTAAAATCAAATGATGATTCGATGATGCAGATTCGAAGATGATATGGATGATGAGGAGCTCGCTCTCATGATAAGAAGATTCAGAAAACTAAATAGAAAAGGCAGAAGGTTCATCCCAAGGAAACAAAGTTTTCAGAGACAGCAGACCAAGTCTGTTGATGATGAGGAACCAAACAAAGATGTAGTTTGCTTGAATGTAAAAAGAAGGGACACATCAGACCCAACCTGTCCTCTTCGAAAAAGAAAAGAGGAAAAGCCGAGAAGTTTCGAAAGGCTCTCAAAGCTGAAACACGGAGTGATACGAGAATGTGAAGAGAGTGATAATGAATACGCCAACATATGTTTGATGGCACATTCGGACTCGGACTCGGATTGGATCGGACTCAAACAAAGTGAATTTGAGGTAAGTGATTTTAAAATTCTGTCAAAGTCTCTAAATATATTGATGAACCGTGTTTCGGTCTCAAGACTTCTCTCAAAAGAATTTCCGAACTTAAAAGGAAAACTCAATTCTGAAACAAAAGGAAATTATTTTAGAAGAAAGAGTTAAAAGTCTAGACCTAAATGTTTCTGCTCTTAAAGAAAAAGAAGATGATCTTTTGAAAGAAAATGTTTTCTTAAAAACAGACTTATCAAATATTTCAAAGAAGTTTTCGATAGGATCCGAAAAGCTTGAAAAAGTGCTTTCGGTTCAAAGACCTTACTTTAATAAGTCTGGTCTAGGTATGACAGCGGAAACAATCCCTTTGATTGATTTTCCAAAAGTAAAAGAAAGAATTAAGAAAAGACCGTCAAAAGAGGCTTACGTAAATCATTTCAAGAAAATCTTTGTTAAGTCCGTTGGTCGAAATTCTCTAAGATGTTCAAAGTGTAACAGTCAAGATCATTTTGAAAAAGATTTGTCCTATGGTTTGGAAGCTGTTAAGAGAGTATGGCCTAATAATGCTTATCCTACTAACACCAAAGGACCCAAGAAAATTTGGGTACCAAAGAAAGCTTGAGACTTTATTTTGAATGCGGGTCTCTGTCAAAAAGAAGATAAAGTGGTATCTTGACAGTGGATGCTCAAGACACATGACAGGAGACTCAAAGTGCTTCATAAAGCTTGTTCAAGTAAACGGCGGAAATGTTTCATTTGGAGGAAACGGCAAAGGAAGCATCGTGGGATTTGGAACTGTGAGAATTGGAAATCTCACAATAAGCAATGTTTCTCTAGTAGAAGGACTCAACTATAACCTTCTCAGCATTAGCCAATTGTGTGATACCGGCTTCAAGATCTCCTTTCAAGAAGGAATTTGCTATGGACTTAGTAAAGACTCTACCGAGTCTTTCATGGGCCGAAGGCATGGAAACATCTACCTCCTTGACGTAAAACCAAATGAAGCACAATGCCTAATCTCAATTCAAGATGAAGCAATCTTATGGCATAGAAAGCTTGGCCATGTCAACAAGAAGCAATTAGCCAAAATCTCTTCAAAGCAACTTGTTCGAGGTCTACCTAAATTGCCATACCAAAAGTCGACCTATGCACTCCATGCATTCGGGAAAGCAGGTAAGAAATTCATTTAAGCAAATAAATCATGTATCTACTAATCATGTACTGCAGTTGCTTCATATGGATCTCTTCGGACCAACAAGAACCCGAGCATTGGAGGTAAGAAGTATTGTCTAGTAATTGTAGATGATTACTCTCGCTTTACACGGGTATATTTTCTTGCAAATAAATCAGAAACCTTTTCGTACTTTGAGAAGTTTGCTAAAAAGGTTCAAAATGAAAAAGGATGTGCTATTTCAAGTATAAGAACAGATCATGGAAGTGAATTTGAAAATCAAGATTTTACGAAATTATGTGATAAATCTGGTTTTAATCACATGTTTTCCTCTCCGTATACTCCTAAGCAAAATGGAGTTGTGGAAAGAAAGAATAGATCTCTTCAAGAAATGGCTAGAACACTTTTAATTGAAAGTAAAATTTCTTCACGATTTTGGGCTGAAAGCTGTTTCAACCGCATGCTATATTATAAATAGAGTCTTTCTAAGACCTATTCTTGAGAAAACCCCTTATGAATTGTTCAAAGGTAAGAAGCCAATCGTTTCATACTTTCATGTATTTGGTTGCAAATGCTTTATTTTGAAAAATGCAAATGATCGAGTTGGTAAGTTTGAAGAAAGATCAGATGAAGGCATCTTCCTTGGATATTCTTCATCAAGCAAAGCCTACGAGTCTATAACAAGAAAAGCCGAGTCGTGGAAGAATCAATGAACGTCAAATTCCAAGACTCGGTGCAAGATGAATCCAGCAAGACTCAATATGAAGAATCAACTTACTCTAGACCTTCCAAAGTCTTCAACTCAAGAAGCATCTCGAGACTCTTGAAGTCCAACATCAAGAAGCTCATGAAGATTCAAATAAAGGAAGAGATCATCAACCAAGCAAATCAACCAAGAATCGGAAACACAAATCCAGTCATCCCAAAGATCTCATTATTGGCGAAATCAATGAAGGAATTCGCACCAAATCAAAAAGGCGTGAAGAGTCTAGTGTTGTTGCTCTCATCTCGAAATTGAACCAAAAAGCATAGAAGAAGCTTTATCGATGAAAGCTGGATCGAAGCTATGCAAGAAGAGCTCGAGATAGTTCAACATCAATGATGTCCGGGAATTGACATCTAAACCAAAAGGTAAAACCGTTATTGGAGCCAAATGGGTATTCAGGAACAAGATGAACGAAGAAGGAAAAGTCGTACGCAATAAAGCAAGACTCGTGGCCAAGGGATACACGCAAGAAGAAGGAATAGACTATGACGAGACTTACGCACCAGTTGCAAGGTTAGAAGCTATTCGTCTATTACTTGCGTTTGCTTGTTATAAAAATTTCAGGTTATTCCAAATGGACGTCAAAAGTGCTTTCCGAATGGATTTATCCAAGAGGAAGTTTATGTGGAACAACCGCCTGGATTTGAAGACCTAAAGAAGCCAGACTCAGTCTTCAGACTAAAAAAGGCTCTGTATGGTCTAAAGCAAGCACCTCGAGCTTGGTACGACAGACTAAGTAAGTTCTTATTACATAATGGATTTGTCAAAGGTAAAGTAGATACTACTCTGTTCATCAAAAAGGAAAACAAAAGTTTCTTACTCGTTCAAATTTATGTTGATGACATTATTTTTGGATCCTCTAATGAAAGTCTTTGCAAGAAATTTTCTAAGTCTATGCGGGACGAATTTGAAATGAGTATGATGGGAGAATTAACATTCTTTCTTGGCCTTCAAATAAAGCAATTGAAGGAAGGAACTTTTATCTTCCAAGAAAAATATGCTAATGATCTTGTCAAAAGATTTGGATTGGAAAAGTGCAAAAAGACCGACATACCAATGTCATGTTCTCAGAAGATAGACAAGGATGAAGAAGGGAAGAAAGTAGATCAAAAGCTGTACAGGAGCATGATCGGTTCACTTCTTTATCTTACTCGCTTCTAGACCTGATATTTTGTTTAGTGTTTGTATCTCGTGCTAGGTTTCAATCAGATCCTAGAGAATCACATCTCATTGCCGTGAAACGTATTATCAAATACGTTGCTTCATCTGCAAGCATCGGTCTTTGGTATCCAAAGAGGGGAGACTTTAATCTTCTAGGATACTCGGATGCGAGATCTGGCCGGTTGCGAGTCGATAGAAAGAGCACTTCCGGAACTTGTCAACCGCTTGGAAACGGGACCGGTGTCTTGGTTTTCAAGGAAGCAAAGCACCGTAGCTCTCTCAACGACGAAGCGAGTATGTAGCTCTTGGAAGGCTGCTGTTCGCAAATTCTATGGATAAAACAACAGCTACAAGACTTTGGCATTGAAGACTCATGCACGAAATCAGATGTGACAACACCAGCGCGATCAATCTCACCAAAAATCCAATCCTTCATTCAAGAGCAAAGCATATTGAGATTCGTCATCACTTTATTAGAGATCATATTCAAAATGGAGAAATCTCGATTCAATTTGTTGATTCAAAGAGTCAACTAGCAGATATATTTACAAAGCCTTTGGAGAAAAATCAATTCGATTTTATCCGCTCAAGACTCAACATTTTGAAGCTTGAAGAAGTTAAAGTCTAGAGACTCACCATCTCTAAGACTCGATCTCATAGACTTTAAATCCCGAGACTCAATCATTCATGGCTAAAAGCGTAAGTTGCTATTCTATCTAAAAGGTACGAACTCTTGTTTATCTTATCTCGAAAAGGTACGTTCTTTTATTCAGATATAATTCGTGTGAAATTTGAAAACTTGTCTTTTTAAAGGAAGTTAATTTTAGCTTGATTATTGATTTTGAAAAGAAGTGTTCGTACACTTTCCTTGTGCCGTTTAAACTTCTCTTTTCAAATCCGAGGAATATATATATATATATATATATTATTCTACCCCCAAATTTTCAAAATTCCCCCAATTTTCAAAAAAAGGCACTCTCCTCTCGATCTTGTTTCCACTCTTTGTTCGTTGTCGAGAAAGTGGTCATTTTTCTTGGGAAAAGCAAGTGAAGGAATCCTCCAATAGACAAAGGAAGATGTCGTCTTCGAGGAAATCATCAAGAATCGCAAAAGGGGACCATAGAGAATGGAGAAGGGACCGACTCACTTCGATCTTGCGAGGAAGAAGACTTACCAAGTCAGCGACAAAGTCCGATTCGCTCTCCTCCACGTCATTCAGCATCTCCCGCCCCACAAGGTGCAAACTGGAAGAAGAGATAATCGAGGATGCCGACCCGCAAGAAGAGTCCAAAAACCCTCCGTTATCTATAAGCTTTATCGTGCGTTGAAAATCACCGGCACTTCATTAAAGTATATAGATGACTTCCTTAAGGACAAAAATTATGGGAATGAGTATCTTTTCTGCGGAAAATGGAGGAATTGGGAATTGCTCCTAAAGGAAGGGCAATGGAGGCTCTTGAGAACATTCCCGGTGATCCTCGTATGCCAGGACAAAATCGATTGACGGGAACGATGATGACAAAATGTTCCTTGAATTTAAACCTAGAATGGGTGTGGCAGCAATGGTGAAAGGAAATCGGATGGATTTGTTTAAATCCAAGGATCGGGAAAAAGTGTATTTCAGGCTGTTGAAAAGAGGGGTGATAAACCCTAGAAGTGTTGATTTTGACTTCCGGACACCATCAACATGAACTTAAGAGAAAAGTTGAATTTGCTTCAACTTGAGACTTTTGCTCGACTCTACGAACGGGTATGATCAATTGACCGCTTATTTCTATTCAAATCTTAGCTTTTGGATGCGAATAGAATTTCATTCAGTGTTCGAGATCAAGTCTACGTGGTAGATGTGAATATGTTGGCGGACATAGTTGGAGTTGAAAGGGGCGCTATCTTCCAATCAAAGTCTCACTTGCTCGTACTACTCGGATCTTGTCAAAGATAGGGACGTAGAGAAGAAAATTACCTATTCCGGGATGACAGCCATCAACATTGTGCTTCATAAGATTGTGATCAATTGTCTCGGACCGAAGTCTACATCAAAGACTTCGTGTCTCTTTCGAAGCAAAGTTGATGTATGCGATCAACTCAGGACGGAAGTTTTCTCTCCCGCACACTATTCTCTTCCATATGTACAGAGCAGTGTCAAAGGACAAAGGACAATTGCCTTATCCTGGTCTGGTGACCAAGATCTTCAGACATCTGAACATTGAACTACCACATACTCTCTGTGTTCGACCGTGTGATAAGATGGTGGTTGGGTTGAAAATGTTAATGAAGATGCGTCTCGCAAGAGCTCTCCAAGGCAATGGAGAAATTCAAAGTGAAATCTCAGTCCAGTCTGCTTCAAGAAGGAAAGGAAAGGAGGCCATTGGTGCCTCATCGAAAAGAGGAAAAGAACTCTTATCTCGGAGGAAGAAGAAGAAGATGAAGATGATGAAGATCCCTCTATCCAAGCGCGACAAGAACAAGACGTTCGTGTCTCATCAAACAGATCTTCAGCAGAACGAGAGAAGAAGGAGAAGAACGAGAAAAGGAAGAAGAGAGAGAGAAGGAGAAAGAAGTTGAAGAAGAAGATGAAGGAGAAAAAGAAAAGTCTGGCGACAGTCCGGAGAGAAGGGAAATGAAGAGCATGATCATCACTCTTCCCCTTTCAATGTCCTAGAGATAGGGGGAGTTAGCGAGCAAGAGAGGTCTACACCTCATGCCGCTGTCGGTGAAGATCTAAGACAATCTCCGGAAGACCCGGAAGAAGTTCAGGTCTCTCAATTGCCTCGAAAAAGGTGATACGACGATTCCAAATCTGCCGGACTATACCGAAGCGCCATCGTCCGCATCGAGAAAGTTCATGCCGGTACACGAGACGGATGATTCTGCAGATTTTAAGTATTATGAATATTCTTCGGAAATGCGTAGCCGATATATGTTCGGATCTGTGAAATCCAAGCTTTGAAGAATGCTGGAAAAGCATCTTCGTCTCTCGGAGGATAAATTCAAAGACCTCGCTCTGCAACTTCAAGCCAATGCTAAGGGAGAAGAGGTAGCTCATCTGAGAGAAGACCTGAAGAAGCTCGAAGGAGTAGTCCAGTCCATTGGGGATTTCCAGCTCGTGCGCATTCCCAAGCAGACATGACTCCTTTCTCACCCTTTTCAATGCCGACAAAAAGGGGGAGAACCAAAATTTGAACCATTTAAAAACTTTGACTTTTGTGGTTATGTTTATTTTTGAGAATGACTTGAGAACTTGAACTTGGGTGTGAATTTGACTGAATTGGTTGTGGATTATGATGCTTGACTGGTTGCATTTATTCAAGTGTTGTTATATGGTGTTTCTCATGAAAGTCTAACCAATTTTCTGTGGATGCGAGTCCGGTTGTTTTATTAATCTTTATGAGTTAGCCATATTGCTTGAGAAATGTTTTGCAGGTCAAAGTTGTTCAAATCTTCAAGAAAGTTTTGTCACCATCAAAAGGGGGAGATTGTTGGAGAAATCTTTCCAGAATATTTTGAAGCCGACAAAACGTTTCTTTCGTCTAAAGTCCGGATGTTCGGAGATCGTCAATTTAAAGTCCGAAGACTTTGTATTCTCAAGACTCAAGACTCAAGACTCAAGACTCAAGACTCAAGACTCAAGACTTAAGACTCGGGACTCAAGACTTAAGTCTATTCTCACCGACAGTCTTTCTAATCCAAAGGACGAAGGAAATCCAAAGCCGAGGTTTATGGTTGAGGATTCGATCCTATCCTCGGAATAGATTCTTTGGTTGGATAATCGTTTCGGATTCTTTAATCCTTATCTAAGATCGATTGAAGATCCGATGGTCGACGAAATAATCTTGGAAAGTTCTATTCATGGAAACCGAGATCCCGATTGTATGGGCGAACATGATTGATGGGCTATCATCGATTCCTTAAATAGCTCGGATGATCTTCTTGATTGATTCCGTCCAACGGGTAGATTGGAGGAATTCCTTTGGTAAGTGCCAACGGCTATGATGGCATGAAGGAGTATAAAAAGAAGTCGTTCTAGTTGTTTTAAGTAAGTGATTGATAGAAAAATTCCAGTCGAAGATCCTTGATTGTTACTTGAGACTGTTCGAGCGAAATTGTATACAGAGAGTGTTTGTACTTGGTGACACCTTGAGAGAGTGTGATAGATCATCTTCACCTAGAATTCAAGGAAGATCAACACTTGTAACAGCTCTTTGATTATAGTGGAATCCAGCCAATCTGTCGGTGCGAAAAAGAGTGGAGTGGACGTAGGCTTGAATCAAGCCGAACCACTATAAACCGAGCGTTCAATTCTCTCTTTCCCTTTCTCGTCTTGCGATTGAATCTTTAACTGTTTAAATATCGTGCAAGCTTCATAGAGAAATTTTTTATATACCTATTCACCCCCTCTAGGTACTCTTGGATTGTACTAGCAATATCAAGAGAGGTGTGAAGAAAGAAAACTTTGCAGTATAAGATTGAAATTTTTCAAAATGGCACCTATTTTTCTCTCCAAATTGTAGGTTCCACGAGGACACGTGTCACCTTCCTACCACCTTCTTATTTGCCACGCTGGAGCATGAGACGTGCCCAATATTTTCTCTTTTCCATGTAATATTTTCTCCGTGGTCAAATTTCGTATTGCAGGGATTGGTTTATTGTAGTCCTAAACTCACATGGTGTTGTGCTGTCTAATTGGTACTTTGAGCTAGTAGTAGAGAAGTTATAACCAAAAGTCGGGATAAATACATTAGAAGTGCTAAAAGTTGTATATGGCACTTACTTTAGCTCAAAATTTTTGCATTGACTCACTTAAATGCTAAATAGGAGAAAAAACAATCATTTAAGTGCCAATAGTGAAAAATTCTGGCTAAATTGATTACATGTCATTTAAAACTAATATTATAATATGACTTGACAATTTTTTTTTTTAAATCCAATCCATGTGGCATTTCCATTGGCATGCTTAATACTAAAATGATTGCTTTTTAACAATGACATGCACTAAAATGATCACTTTAAACAAAATTCAGCACTCAAATGATCACTTTAAATATAATTTGGCACTTAAATGATCAGTATTTACAACTTTTGGATGACGTCTTTTAGGAGTTATATGCTGATTAGACATGTTGGTGAGCCACGTAGGATTGAGAAATTAATAAAATATAGTCACATCGATTTCCGGTGACTCAAACCGAAGTTGACACTTAAATGATTTTTTTTTTTTTTAAAGAAGTGGCACTTAAGTAATTTGAAAAAACTTTTGGTACAAAAGTAAACACTGTACACAACTTTTTGTACTTTTTTAGTATACTGATCCCTCCAAAAGTCAAACTTTCCATGCAAATAAAGGCAAAACTATGCATAAAGAAAAATAACAATAGTAGTAAAAGAGCATCATGGAGACCGAGTTCTTCGCATAATTTCACTTACTAGGGCATGCATAAGAGAAAATTATCAAAAAAAAATCATAAATCTAGTGCAATTGTGCGAATTTAGTCTTAGACTTTTTTTTTTTGGTCAATTGAGTCAAGAACCTGTTGTATTTCAGTTCATTTTATCAATTTTAGTCAGAAATCCATTACATAAATGCCGGCGAAGCTACGTGACGAGGTCTGCATGGACGTGGATCATTTTTGATAATATTTTTTAAATTTATTTATTTATTTATTTCATTTTTCCTTTCCTTTCTTTAAAAAAAAAAAAAACTTTCCTTCTTTCTCCAATCGTTCATTACGCCTCGATGACTGGCCTAGAGATGAAGGTTGACAAGGTTGACCTTGCCGGCCTTTGGTGTAGCTTGCCCTTGTCAGCCCTTGAATTTTGCCATCGAGAATCGAGAATAGAGCTTAAACATGTGAGGAAAGAGTTTGATATCAGCTTTATTAGAGATGACGCATGCAACTTCGGCACCTCATATATTGCGACAGAGAAGTGAGCTTTAACATTTGATGAATAAGAGCTTTAACATGTGATGAAGGAGTTTGATATCAACTTTAATAGCGGCAATACATGCAACTTCGGATTCTCGAATATTATGACCGGGAATAGAGCTTTAACATGTAACGAAAGAGTTTGATAACAGTTTTACCAGAGACGACACATGCAATTTCAACCCCTCGAATATTTTGACCAAGAACATAGCTTAAAATGTGACAAAGGAGTTTGGTATTAGCTTTCACAACGACAACACATACAAACTTTGGCTCCTGGAATATTGTCACCGAGAATAGAGCTTTGACATGTAATGAAGGAGTTTGATATCAGCTTTAATAGCAACGACACATGCAACTTTGACTCCTCGACTGTTGTGACCGAGATCAGATCTTTAACATGTGATGAAGGATCATTTACAGCAAACAATCGTGTATTTCAAAATATTTCAATTGACTTACTGCATATTTTCTTTTCAGATGGAATTATTTTAGTTTATTATTAACATCTACCAATATCTGAATATCATAAAGAGCTTTGTTAGCATAACTGTTTATAGACTACTATAAAATAACAATTTGTTGTGAATCACAAATTCATGAATGAGTAGATCCCACAATAATTTATAATTATTTGTTATTTGATTTTTATAGTTCATTGTTATTTTTACAATAAATTAAAGATTATTACGCAATCATTTCTCTATCATAAATAAACAACCTCATCATATCGTGAATACATGAAAAGATTGTAGTTTAGATAGAAGCTAAATAGTTGTTTTATGTATATGGTAATGATATAATTTTCGGAAGGGGAAAGTTTGCTCAAATTCTAATTGATTATCTACGACAAGCTAAAACTTATAAGTATAGTACATTGTAATATCTTTTCTCATGATTTGATACTTAAGAAATAAATGGATAGTAATCTCTAAAGAGTTTATGGGTTCTTAATTGGTAACCACTAAAATTTATTTAATTCGATATGACTTTAAATGAATTTATTTTTGGTCAAAATTTTGAATGAATTGAGAAGTGAGTAAATAAATGGATCACAAGCTGCTAAAGATCTAATAAATTCTTAAATTGTAACTGCCATAATTTATTTATATATAAATTGAGAATTATTATTGCATGCATATAACTTTTCCTTCATGAAATATATAGTTCACCACTGGCCATTAATAGAATGTAGAGTGATTTCTTCTTCTGAATGGTAGGAATGCGTTTTTGCTTATAACGTGTAGATACAGATAAATTAGAGGAGAGATATATCATTTTAACACTTGGTTTTACTGAATCGTACTATAAGAATTAATTTCAAGTTAAATGGATATATACTTTAATTATAAAAAAATTAGTCGTAAATTTACAAGGATAATGTTAATACCATGACTTATAATGATAATCAATGATTTGAATACTGTTTATAATTATCACATATGTATGTTAAATGAAGTAAAAATACAACATGTAATTGCGCACGCGCCCACACACACACACACACACACACACACACACACATATATATATATATATATATATGGGGTAAAAGGACTATTACCTTTCCTCTCCCACAAAAATCTTACCACCTAGAAATTTTGCGTCATTTGGAAATACCCTAAACTCACAAAATAAGACTAGCATGTATTAACAAGATTGATTTATCTTCTTCTTCTTCTTCCTATAGAACTTTTGAATGTCACAAAATTGAAAAGATTGCAATTCAAATAGAAACTAAATATTTATTGTATGCATTTGGTACTAATACAATTTGTGGGAGCGAGTCTTTTACATGATTTGATACTTAAGGGGGGAAAAAGGATGGTAATTGCTGAAGAGTTGACGGGCTCTTAAATGGTAACTTCTAAAACTTGTTTAATTTGATATGATTTTAAATGGATTGAGAATTGAGGGAAATAATGAATACCATTTAAGAGCCCATTAACTCTTCAGCAATTACCATCCTTTTTCCCCCCTTAAGTATCAAATCATGTAAAAAGACTCCCTCCCACAAATTGTATTAGTACCAAATGCATACAATAACTATTTAGCTTCTATCTGAATTGCAATCTTTTCAATTTTGTGACACTCAAGTATTCTATATGAAGAAGGAGAAGATTTAGATAAATTAATAAAGAGATATATCATGATTACCCTTGGTTAATTTATCTTATTATAATGTAAGAATTAACCCACAATTAAATGAAAATTCATTCATGTAATAATCTTATATGTACTTTAAATTATGAAAAATTGTAATCGTAAGTTTATGCGGATAATCTACAATTTAATATACTATTTTATAATTATCATTTATATTAAATGAACTAAATATATAACACATACTTTTAAAGTACATGTAAACTAGGTGGATAGGATCAACTAGACAGGTTGGATATTGATTCTCTATCTCTCTAAGACAACTCCTCGTAAAAACTTTAATTTTGACCTGGAGCATAATGTTAAATGATTGCTTTTTAATGGATATGGAAGGTAAGGGATGCGTCTCTACATGGTTTAACATAAGAGAAAGGAAGTCACAGTGAGAGAAAGATTGGATAGGGTAATATGCAACTTAGAATGATGAGTAGAGTTCGAAGTGTGGAGACATATGCTTTACCAACTATAGGCTCTGACCGTAGTCCACTTCTTGTTGCAATGCACCCGAAGAACAACAAAAGGCAATAAGAGTTTCACATTGAGGCTTCTTCGGTAAAAGACCTAGAGTGTAAGGATGTGGTTAAAAGGCATGTCCTGATAGGTTTTGTTCTTGTGGAGACATAAGGAGGAAATCAAGGAAGGTAGCTAGTGCGTTGGGGTCCTAGAATAAAAGGAAACTTTCCGATGCTTGACGGCAAGTTGAGTGTCTAATGAAGAGACTTACTGAGATTACTAATAACCCAAATGGGGCAGGCTTTAGGGGGGAATGACAACGACTCAAAGAACGAATAGAGAGATTATGGAGGCAGGATGATATGTACTAGAGTATGAGATCCCTGGTTGGTTTAGGTTGGGGGAGAAAAACATCAAACATTTTTCATGCCACAATGATACAAAGAAGAATACGTAATTAGGCACTAATGCTAAAAAGGAAGACAATCAATGGTGCCACAACCCTAAAGCTTTAAATTAGCATATTGGGCAATTCTATAGCTCCTTATATATTACCTTGTGGTGCCCATAAATTACCAACCTATACTTGACCAATGCTCAAACCTTGTCCATGATGAGATAAATGCGGCCTTGATGAAAAATGTAAATAAAGGAAGTGAAAGAAGCAATGTTTCAAATGGGAGCAACTTAGGCACTTGGTCTGAATGGATTTAACAGCATTGTTATCATCAATTCCAGACCGAAATCTAGTAGGATGTATTCGATATGGTAAACAGTTTCTTCACTACAGGTACTTTCGACCCTTCACTTGACCTATGTTGTATCGATTCCAAAAGTAGCCAGCTCGAAGAATATTTCACAATTTAGGCCAATAGGCTTGTGCAAATTTAATTACAAGATTATTTAAAAAGTAATGGACAATCGTCTCAAACCATGGCTTCTTGAGATTATTGTGATAGAACAAAGTGCCTTTGTGGGTGGTAGACAAATACATGATTATATCTTGATAGTCCAAGAGATGCTTCACTAGCTCCGCCTCCAAAAGAGCGAAAAGAAAGTCCGGGCAATTCTCAAACTTGATATGCAAAAGGCTTATGATAAAGTTGAAATGAACTTCCTATATAAGCGCATGAAAACAATGGGCTTCTACGAGGAATGGGTACAACGAGTCAAACAATATATTTCCATAATGGCTTTTAGTGTGAAAATGAATGGGGAACCACTCCAATAGTTTCAACCTTCCTGAGGGTTAAGATAAGGTGACTCACTATTACCTTATTTTTTATCATAATGGCAAATGTATTATCTATGCTTATGAACAAGGCAACCTTGAATGAGAGCCGCATGGAATAGAACTAAATAGGTGGTGCCCCATGATCTCCTATCTACCCTTTGTAGACGATACCATCTTCTTCCTCGATGGTACGATTAAAGAATGCCAAAGCTTAGAGAATATTCTAAACCACTATTGCTATGCTTTAGGTCAAGCAATAAATGAAAACAAATCGCGCATCTTCTTCGGGCCAAATTGTCCACAAACTATTAAAGGAGAATATGGCGGATGAGCTTTATGTCCCTATTATTGACAAAATAGGCAGATACCTAGGTATTCCTTCGGATCGGGGACGGTCAAAGAAACAAACGTTTACTTGGATCTTAATGCATGTTAATGCGAAGTTGGAGGGTTGAAAAGAGAAATTGATGTCTAAAGCGGGTAAGGAGATCCTTATCAAGATAGTAGTCCAGGAACTTCCATAGGTTGTGGTATCCATTTTCAAAACTCAGGTTTCTATTTGCAAATCAGTTGAAAAAAAGATAGCTTGTTTTTGTGGAAACAAAATGTTGAAAGACAAGGAGTCCATTGAAGGATTTGGGAGTTATTGAAAACAAGGAAAGATAAAGGAGAATTGGGATTTAGGGACTATGCTAGGGAGACAAGTTATGAAGGGCTTGTATTACCTGCAAGGAGAATTTTGGCATGCTAGAAATGGTCATCACCCTTTATGGAGGTGGCAAAGTTTGGGAGATGGGTGCTAGAATCCGAAGTGTGATCCTTAGTGGGAGATGGTCTAAGAATATGAATTCGGGAAGACCTTTGACTATCTAGTGGCCGCATTGGTGTCGTGGTGAATCAACACAACCCTAAATATGTAGAGGAATTGATTCAGCCAGTCACCCATGATTGGAACCTAGTGAAGCTACATGAACTTTCTAAGGAAAGAATAGTCCAAGAGATCCTCTCCATCCTACTAAGTATCAACTCACAAAGAGATAAATTAGGGTGGATGGTTAATGGTACGGGATTATATTCGGTGAAGAGTGGCTACAACAAAATGTGCTCTTAGGCAAAAAAAAAAAAAACCTAACTTTAGTTTGTTGTCAACATCTTACCAGCCTCCCAAGAACCTATGGACTCGTACATGGCAGAGTCAACACCACTTGAAGATTCATTTCTTTCTATGGAGTGTATGCAACAATGCTCTCCCCACAAAAGAAAATCTCTACAAGAGAAGGCTCGTACTTGATACATTGTGCTCATTACATCGCCTGCTCCTTTTGTGTGATTGGAGAAGAGAAATCTGGTCAGATCCCCGCATTAAACTGAAGAGATCAACAGATGCAGTCACTCGAATAGATGACTCACTAGAAACCTATCTTCCCATGCGGGGTCGCAATCAAGTGAAATTCTAGTCGGCGTGCACGGCTCATATGAAAAGAACGCAATATATGGGTATACTGAAACATCAAACCTTGACCTTGGAGAATAATGGCTGAAGCGATTGACGACCTCAACCTCTACGAGTACTGGAATCAAAAAGAGGGGCAATAGAGGGGATATGGGAAGAGAAACTGACTGGTCGAGGGATGGTCACTGCCGCCATTGGGCTCATGGAAATTGAACATTGATAGGTTGTGGTGTAGCGACTCCCGACAAGGAGCAATGGCTAGAATTTGGATAGACCATCTTGGGCAACTGGTGGGTGGCTTCGCGAAGCATGTCATTGCTCCATCCGCACTCGCCGTGAGACCCTAGCCTTGAGGCAGGGTTTGCTGTTTGTGAAGAGTCGAAGAGAAGCCTCACCAAGGGTACTATACGATGGAAATACTTCAATCCAGATCGAGTCAAATTGTACTTCGATGGAAAGCTCCATCACGAGCTAGGCCGTAGCTCCATGTGCTGGCCAAACGTTAGTCAGGGAGTGTACACATCTCTTGGATTGCGTACAAGCTGTCTCAATTACTTTTTATCGGACATAGTATAGCTCAAGTGACAAAATTTAGACGGAGGGACATTTAAGTGTCAAAAAATTAGAAAAATGACATTTAAATGCCAAAATTGGAGCAAAATGGATCACTTAAGTGTCAATCCGCCAAAATTCGGCTAAATTGCCGACATGGCGATTTTAAGGCGAAATAAGTGTTAAACAATGTCGTTTTGCACGTTGACGTGACTAAAAATGCAAAAACGACATTGTTTTATCTCTCGAGACAAATTTAATTAAATTAATTTTTATATTAATTATTATTATATTAGAAACAAAACGACGTCGTTTTGCATTTTCAAGCCACGTAGCAATTTGACCGGATTTTGGCCGGATTTTGATCGGATTAGATTTAAGTGATCCATTTTGTTCGATTTTGACACTTTAAGTGTCACTTTTCAAACTTTTGGCAGTTGTCCCTCCGTGCCAAGTTTTAAGATCTGGATGTTCGTACCTCCTTTTTATCCACGAGAGGCAAACAATGCTGCAGATTGGATGGTGAAGGCCCATCGAAACGAGTCTCTGCTTGTGAACAAGTTGTCTACTATTTCCTATTGTGTTTTTTCTTTGTTATGTGAAGACATGGGACACTACTATGGCGAATTTTCTAACGCCAATAAACTTTTATCAAAAAAACGATCAGTGGCAGATTAGGTAATGAATTTTTGGTTCATAATTGATGTTTCCTAAATTTATTTTTGCAATTTTTAGTTGAATCTGCTGATTTCCATTTTGCATTAAGGAAACTGGAGAGAAATTCGATGTCCGTCACTGTCGAGTTTCCGAGCTCACAATGGGATCGCCGGAAGTAGAGCGAGTCACCGGGCATGAACGAAATCATGACAAAGCGGAGAAAATATAGAGGGAGTGGGAGCAGCATCTATTCTCTTCACGGAACTTTCGGGATCGGAGAAGCATTCAGGACGGGCTCTGTGTTCATCGAGTGATGTCTGTTTTGGAAATAGTGGCGATTATGCAATGCATCCTCAATTGACTTGGTATGTTTTCGTCTTTGGGAATGCGATACGTCTTCTTGCTTCAATTTAGTAAAAATCCAAGGATGGAGTTTTGGTGCTTGCCGATGACCCTGAAAAAAAAAAAAAAAAAAGTGTAGGGCTTGCTTAGGGCCTAATTCCTTAAAAAATTTTAATTTTAGATCAAATCTCAATTCTATTTTTAACTTTTTTTTTGTCTTAAAAATTCCTAAGTTTCATTCTATACCCTAATCCGCCGCACTTCAAGAAATTGCCACCGAAATTTTCAAAATAATAAAATATCTGAGGTTTATTATATGTCTTTTATCAATGCTTTCACCTTCTATGGAATAACAATAATCTCATGATATTGATAATTTTTAAGAAATCGATAGTAATTTTTGGATAAGTGGATAGATTTGGGACTTAATCAAAAGTTGGAGATTTTTCAGATTAAAAAAGAGTTCGGGACAGAAATGAGATTTGCCGTAAAATTCGGGGGTTGACTAGGAATTAGTACGGCCAGCAGTGGCATGGTCTAGGGTTCGAAACTCCTTAAAAGGAAATACAAAGCGCCTCTTCTTTTTCATCGCAGACGGAATTTCGAAACCCGGCAATCTCACTTTCGCCGCGCGCAGTTCGCGGAAGAAGGGCCTCACCGCCGATCGCCATGGAAGCCGCCGGCGAACGACGAGGAAGGAGAAAGCCGCCGGGGGCGGCGGCGGCGTCGGAGGCCGGGGGGACGGCACGCGCCGCCGAGCGAGACGCGCCGCCGCTGTTGGAGTATCCAGGGAGCAGCACCGAAGTCCGCGTCTGGCCGTTCGACTGCTCCGTCGAGAATCACTTCAGAGCGGTGGACTCGACCGCGGAGCTCTGCGGCGAGGCGGGCGTCGGCGGCGCTCTGGACGACGGCGAGATTGCGAGGTTGTCTTCTTCGATCGCTTTCTCAAGGTGAGCGATTTGAAGTGATGGTGAGCTCAATCGGAGCTTATGTCGGCTCGTGCTTAGGCTTTTTCGCTTGCGTGAGCTCTGATCTTCATGTTCATCGCTGAATGTAAGAAGACATTGTTACGCCCGTGATGTAATAGATCTCCCAACTTTTCGGAGTTCTGTCGTTGCTGTAATTTGTAAATTCTTTGCTTGTTAAGCAAGAGTCGGTTTCTCATTTACATGAGGCCTCTCTTACGCTTCAGAGCGGTGGACTTGATTGTGGAGACTTGTGGCGAAGCGGGCGATGGTGAGATTGTGAGGTTGTCTGCTTCAATCACTATTTCAAGCAATTTGAAATGATAGTGAGCTAAATTTGAGCTTATTTGGTTCGCACTCTGGTTGTTCGCTTGCTCGAGCTTTTTTCTTTCATCCTCATTCACTAAATATTAAGAGCACATTAGTGCACTCATGCGTTATGAAGTCAAGTTTCCAAAGTTCTATCGGTGCTGTGTTTTGTAAATCCTTTTTACTTGTTAAAGAAAAAGTTGGTTTTTCAATTTACCTGAAGACCTTTCTTCCTCTGTTTGTGATATGTGAGTGTAGCGATGCCATTGAGGAATGGAGGCACTTGAACTATGAACCCAAGGTTATCAAATTTGCTAAGGAAGTGCGGGGTTTGCAGGAACAGGATGCTGGCATTGAGGTAACCTTGCCACCATTCTCGTCTGCAACTGTTCCTCAGGTATTATGCTGTTGAAAGCTTGATTATGTACCTTTTTTATGCATTTTCCACTTCCATGAGTCTTCATTTTCATGTCCCCTTCCCCATTAGTGCATGCAGATTGGAACAGATCATATCATTATCTTGGGATCAGGACACTAGAATTGTCAAAATTATTTTACAACTTATAGTTTGGTATCACAACCTTACGGATGATTTTGTCTAACCAAAAAGAAAAAAAAGAGAATGTCAACAATGATCATTTTGGCTTCACAACTTTTTCAAAAGGTTCGTTTTAGTGTCTTCAAAGACTTAGCTTTGCCGGAGAATCCTAAGTTGTAATATATTGAAAATTAAATTATGCGTTGTGGCTTTTTAAATGATTAGAGCATTGGATGAAATTCTCAAATGGTCTATTTTAAAATGATTTGGAATTTTAAGTGATCCCTTGAAAGTTTCGGAACTGATAGTATCCAACGGATGCTATCCATTAACTATAGACATAGAGCAACACAATCATCAGCAATTTCAAGCTATTTATTGACCAGTCATTGTAGCACAAAGGCTTCCTTTATGAATAACCCACATGATATAATATTTCAACCGAAGGACATCATTTCTAAGATGAAAGGAACTCTAGCTCTTAATGACGTTGTTGAGGGCATAAACTTACCCCAAATTAAGGAATTTGGACTAGATTGATTAACAAATATAACCCTAGGACTAGCATTAATTTCAGTTAGATCCTAATTTGTTGCTCAATCTCAATTTCTTGCTAAAATTCGTGCTGTCAAGCAGGAGCAAGAGGAGATGGAGTTGGGTTCCCATTCAAAAGAGCAAATTACTTCCGTTATGGATTGAGATCTCCAACAAGAGTAAAAGTCAGGATAAGTTGTTGATTATGATCACAACATGTAGGTTATAGCTGTAGGAATGGTTGAGTGAGAGGGGTTATTAGTATTGGTTATAGGGACTTGGACAATGGCCGAGCACTAGATTTGTCTACAAATGAGAGGGGCGAAGTTGGCAGTTCGGGTTGTTTGAACCAATTTTGTTCACCATAATTGAAGTCCCTTTTTGTGGTTTTACAAAGCCTCTTAGTTTTCTAATTTTAATAGGGAGAGAAAATCAATCAAATTGTAGAATAATGTTTAGAGAGCCTCTTTAATGTTTTCATGTATCATGATTCTGATAGAAGTGGACTTCTCATCTTTGGTCCACGGACATACAGTAGTTGGTGAACAGCTTTAGCACCTCTCTTTGCTCTACTTCCTGATCATACAAGTCCAACAGTTGTATCGTTTCCTCTTACAACTTTCCAACCAATTTAGTCTCAATTCTTGAATTTGGGACAAGTCTATGTCCTCAATGACTTTGTTCAGTATATATTTGTTGGACTCGGTTTCTTTTGTGCTAGAAATGCTATTTGTTCAAATGTAATGTCATGATGGTTTATTGTTGGAATGAAGCTTTTGTGCAGTTGTTCAATTGATAGTTTGAAGCTACTGAAGTTTGCGGTGTTATGTGTTTCTAATATGGACACTAGAAGTTTCAAAACTTCTTAAATGTTTGCTTAAGTTCCATAACTTTTTGAGGTAGATCATTTGAGTGTCTCTTTTGATGTTTAACTATTAGAAAAGTCAGATTTGACAATCCTATTCTTTAAATATTGTCATGTAGGATTCTCTGGACTAAGTTCCTGGATGCTCAAATGAAATTTTTAAAAGAAAGTCTGCAAACCAAAATGGTCGTTCCTAAGGTTTTGTTACCAAACTGTATAAAACTAAAATAGTTTTGGTACTTCTAGTGGCTAATCCTCATTATCTGCTTACAGTCATTTCTTTCTGATGGTGTGAACTGCAAACCTTATGCAGGATAATGGACCCCACGCAAATTGCAACAGGTGTTTCTATCGCATTTAAGCTTTAAAATATGGTATTCACACAGTTTGTGGAATTTTACAAATATTTACTGTTTCAATCATGTTCTGTGTTGATCGGCATGGCATGTACATTGTTGTTGTTCTCTTATTTATACTTGATATTGAACATGCTTTGCACCAGACTTTTGGTGCTTAAAGTAGGAGGATTATGTTCTGATTGTTGGTTTGGAAGCTTCACAATGTTCGATAGATGTTACCAACCTCAAAGACCTTATTTTCAAATTAATTTCTTCAAATTGCACCGCTTGCATTTAAGAACTACAGTCAGGCTGTCAGCATCTCATGTCATTGTGCTACTTATACACATTGTAATCATAAAATCACTTACTGTATTGCTTTTATTTATCCTGTATTGATCTCTTTGTTTTAAGATATAAGCTGGCTCAATTAACTATGGGATTACGAGATGGTTATAAACTTATTTCTGTCCACGAGATTCTAGGGGATCTTAAAATAGGCAGCATGCGTGACTAGCAATCTCTGTAGGAATTTTATCTTAAAAATATTGCGATGGAAACCAAATGGCAAGTAGCTCAATGTCCCAACAAATTAAGTTCATATCCTGGGGTTAAGGTACCTGAAGCCTAAGGCCTGGTGTGGGGGCTGAAAATGCTGGATCAGTGACTTTATTATTGCCGTCTCTCCTGTAACAGTTTCTCTCCTCTTTTTTTCCCCTTATTTTTGACATAATGGTAGCACTTTTTGAGGGGTTTAACTTGGTGTTGTGGAATATTTATATCAGCAGTTCTTTCTCCCAAAAGTTTAAGCTACTAGCAAAGTGATCTATACTTTCTATTAAGCATATCTGTACACTCCTTTCCAATGTTTTTGCACATCAGACTCAAGATCTACATCAGAACTGCTCAAATAGGATGTGACCAAATTTTTTTTCCTAAGAGTAGAAGCAGGGATTCTGGTATTCGAAAGCTTGACCTAATAAAACCACTTCTTGCTATTCTGAATTAACTTTGTTTAAATCTTAGGAATGCTCAAACTTAAAGTTTGTTTGGTGGAGAACTCAAAGGATTTTGCAAGTTTGCCAATTTTCTCATCTAACTAATATGGGCAACAAGCTACCATGCTTTCACACTCAATTGTTATGACGGCTTAATTATGGACAGCTAAGCTCTATTGACGAAAGGCTAAAATTTGCTCTCGCCTTCAAAGCCTTGCATTGTATATTTGGCTGCTTGGTAGTGCCATAGATAGGTACCCTTTGTCGGTAACTGGGTATGGGCCTGCTCATCTAAATGCTTTAGTTGGTAACTGGTATGCATAGCTTACTATTCTAGTATGTCAAAGTAAGGCTAATGTATAGTCATATACACGTGATCATCTTGCACTTTCTAATGTGCCATTGATGATGTTGTCCATAGATGCTGCTATATTTTCAGATTTAGATATATTCTGAACTACTTTTGAAACTCATGTTGCCTTCTGCCTGTGTTAAACACACACGCGCATCATGCTTCAGTGTCTCCTTTTCTTTATGTTACATAAGGATGACATCTCCATCTATCTATCTCCGTATTATTTCGCAGCAAGGATTTTGTCATATATGTTGGGGGTTCAATTTGGGCTCTGGATTGGTGTCCCAGAGTTTGCCACAGACCTGAATATCAGACTAAAAATGAGGTACCTTTCTCCCTCCGGTGAAGCATTATGGTGGGCAATTTATTTTCTCCACGTCTGTTTCAGAAAATTGCAGTAGATTACTTTGAGAAGTTTATGGTAGACAACGTGAATGTTCTGGCAAATGTCTTGCCGGAATAAATTGGCAAAAAGCTTAATGCTCTTATGAGTGTGCAGGATATCCTATAATGTCTTTCTTTAATTTTGATATTGGCTCCTCTATTCCTTTGAGTTTGGGATATAGAACATTCAATTCTAGATGGTAAATGAAATTCCTTCTTCTCTGGATGATGGACTGGTCAGTCATCTTATTTCTTAGATTTGGTCCAGTGATTTCCTTTCTTCTTTTCCCCTCCCTTTTGGTGAAATAGTTGGATTGAACCCTTTAATTATGCAAATCTTAGCCCTATGAAGGAGCTTATTTCTCTGTCTGCATTAAATTAAGCACTTCATAGATTGAATGAATGTTGAAGCGGATGCCCTGTCATTGCTGTTAGTACTACCTAATTTCATGGTCACTTTTTGACCTTATTAGGATGAAAGCATTTTGTGCGGTATGGCTACTTACAATGTCAAGATAAGATGTTTGAGCTTTTGAGGAATGAGCAGAATTAGCTTCTACTAATCTTGCTTTGGTATGACTTACATTAATTAATGTACTTGCCATGGCCCTGTTTGTGTCCACTCTCTGCAATCTCCGATGCTTGTGCTGATTTGGCTAGGCATAGGAAAATGTGAGACTAGTTTTACATGTCCCTTGCATGATTGATTTTTAAAGATCATCTTGCTTTCTCAGTTCATAGCTGTTGCTGCTCATCCTTGGGGATCTTCTCTGCACAAATTGGGTGCCCCACTTACTGGCAGAGGTGTCATTCAAATATGGTCTCTTCTTAACGTAAGTGGAGATGAGGAAGAGGCATCTTTAGTGGACAAGCCTAGACAAAGGCGTGCAAATTCACAATCCCTAAAAGAGAAATCATCTCAGCCTCCAAGACCTAGGGGAAGACCTAGAAAGAAGCCCTTAGAAAGACCTTCTGATGACTCGAATTGCAACAGTCAATTTGGTCAGCCTCTTGCTGGTTACTTTCCGGAGAAGACACTGGTATCATATACTTTAGATGGGATTTCTGGGGTTCTCAGTGCACAAATTGCAGGGAAAGATTCTGGCCGAAAAAGAAGAAGTAGCGAAGCAGCAGCATCCCCAAATACCGGTAGAAGGTTAGATAATGTCGGTGGTGTGGAAAGCTGTCATGTCGATGAACATGTGTCAATAATGACGGAAAATGAGGAAAGATTCTTGCCCTGCATAAATCAGCAAGGTCAATCTGGCTTTAGAGCGTGTTCTGCAGGAAATAATGCTGTTGGAAGTTATAGCAGATCGAGTTCTGGTACTTTAATATCGGAGGATGTTGCCGCACCAAGGTTGGTGTTTTGCTTTTCTCACAATGGAAAAGTTGCGTGGGATGTGAAATGGCGGCCATTTGATATGCATAAAACCAAATGCACACATCTGATGGGCTATCTAGCCGTTCTGCTGGGGAATGGGTCTATAGAAGTGTAAGAGCTGTACATCTAGATTTATCCTTCTTTCATATACATTTGCGTGTCCTTTAACTATAGTGTTTTACTTCATGTGAATAACCATGTGCCCGCTCCATTAAGGTGAAATCTAAGCTAATATCACTGGAAAAATCACAAATGATCTCATTACTTTGATGGTAACTCATTTTGTCTTTAAAAAAAAAAAAAAAAAAACTGCTGGATAATGTTCTTTGTTGTCTTTACTTTCTTGCATAAGTCTGCAGTGTTTTTGAAAGTGTTTTATGAGAGCATGACACGATTTTGTTGACATGTGATTTAGACCCTGTTGCACAGTTGAACTCTAGCTACAAGAGACTTGCTTTAACAAATTCCATGCTGAAATTGGGACGCTATGGTTTTTTCGTCTTTCCTAAATAATAAATATCTTGGGGTAATCTTTTTTACAAGTTTTTAATGATACTATTTGCCCTATTTAATTCGAACCATCTTTTTTGGAATGAACTTTGTTTGAAATGGAAAATATATGTGGTATGGCATAGGTTATATTCCCTCACAGAAAGGGAAGAACTGCACCTTTGTGGATGTTCAACGACTGAGAGGAAATTATAGTTGTACCTTCAATTAATCTCACAATCTTGCTGTTTAATTAGATTATATCTCACCATGTACCAGCTTTTGTATTGTCTCTTAGATAATCTATGTTAATAAGTGGCAGAAAAGAAGCTTTTACATATTGAAACGGGAGTTTTCTGCATCTAGTTATAATAATTCTATGTTTCAAGTGCAGGTGGGAGGTTCCACTGCCTCAAATGGTGAAAGTTATTTATTCTTCTACTCAGAGGGAGGATACTGATCTCGCTTTATAAAACTGGAGCCAGTATTTAGATGCTCGACACTTAAATCTGGTGGCATACAGAGGTAGAATATATGTCGATTGTAAAGCATTAGCGGAGTAATTTCTCAATTGCTAAATGACAATATCTTTTGAAGTGAAGATTTTGATTATTGTTGAATGATCTGGTTGGATTGCTACAAGAGTGAGGGCGCAGATGATTCCTTTCATCTGCTTCCTTGTAGTTTATTATGGTAGTTCTCATGATTTGATTTTTTTGGTTTTTGCTTTACCCTGTTTCTTGTTGCCGTTGGCGTGTAGTTGGTTGATAAATGGACTGAAGTGTTGTGTATAAATTATTGTTGTTACCCTATGATTTTCGTAAACTTCTGATTTTCTTTTGTTATAGCACTTCCATTCAGCCTGCAGCCTATATATAGTTAAGTTTGCATTTGTGGCATGATGTAGGGATGTTATGTGATACAGTGACTCAAGGCTTGTGCAATTGTGCTTTGATTAGATGAGGCAGAAAGTATCATAATGTAGTTTTGTCTCTTTGAAAGAATTATGTTAAGAGCTTATATATTATTCATACTAGAGTTAGATGTCCAAGGATTAGATGGGTTCAGGCATGGTGCTCATGTTTCCATCATTCATGTGAATTGTATGCTTTTCTATGTCCTGTTTTCTGTTTCAAGATCTCACTAATGGGGTGAGATGGGGACAGTTACATCACAAATCCAAAACTCCATGATCTCAAATCTTTATAAGGCTAAAAGAGAGCAGAAAGACAAATCTGGTGAGAATATGATGTCTTGGTCCTTGTGTCATTTATACTACTCTAAGATAGAGCAGCCACTTTGGGCCAAATCTACCGAGAGGATCTGTAATTCACCTATTTTCTTTTCAACTATCTGGATCAATCATGATTCGGCCATCACTTAATCATGTTACTTGGCTCTAGAGGCAGCTGCTGGCTTGAAGCCTTGAACTTTTGCAGAACCCTATACTTCTAATAGAACCTCTGCACCAGTTTTATGTTTTTCTTTTCTTAAAAGTGGTTGGTTAAGTGGTAGCTCTAAAAGTGAATCTTTTTTAATTCTTTGCACAGCATCCCGCTGTCTGTGGAATGGTCGACTTCTCACCCGCATGAGTATTTGCTTGTTGGGTGCCATGATGGAACGGTATGCCTACTAATGTCTTTACATAATGAATCTGTTTCTTTTCAGGCTATAGTTTGAATTCCTGTATGAAAGTCTAACTTAATATCTTCCTGGTGAAGCAAGTACTTGAATTCATTTGACTCAATGTTTATTCTTTTTTTTTTTTCTTCTTGTAAAATAACTTAAATGAATGAACTTTTCACCATTAGGCAAAATCTTCCATTTTCTTTCCTATTGATATGTATTCACATAACCATAAGAATAATGCCAGTCATTTTGATTTGGTAGGACAATTTTTTATGTACTTAGAGTTCCTATGTCAGTATAGGTAATGAACACAATTTTTAAATTTTAGGAATATAGAAGCACAGAAGGATGATATTTTGTGTATTCTCTACTTAATTAGGAATATAGAACATAGAAGGATAATATTTTTGTGTATTCTCTTCCCCATTTAAGTATGTTCATTCCTTTTCAAAAGTGTCCAGAATCCTAGGAATGTTATGGCTTTAAGAGTTCCTAGCTTTTGACCATGTGTAGGGAATATGGACATAAATTAATGTATGGTTTTTATTATCAAAGAGGAGATTACTTATGTAACTATGGTAATGCTATTGTTTTATCTTCTTCCCCAATGAAGAGCTTCAGCTCTCTTTTGTCATCATAACTGTGAGTTCTGCAATTTGTTGCACCACCTCAACGGTTCATTTTTCTCCTTCTGCAAAATGATTCTGTACGCTAGTATGAAATGTCCAGACAAATATGAATCTTGATTTAATCCCTTGGTTTGCCGAAGATCTTTCATTTATTTTATGGTTCAGGAGAAAGTGTTTGCTACTTGAATTGCTTGGCCTACCAGTGGGCCTCGTAGACCAAGCCTTGGCATAGAAACTATCCATCCTTGAGGGAATATTTTGCTCAAGGGGCCTGCAGGGCTTTCTTCTGTTTTCTCTCATTTGCCTGGCCTGTGCTTCTGTCCCATTGTACCGATTCTCAGGCCAAAGCGCCGCCATTTATCCAACATTTAGAACTCTCATGATGCAACTTGAAGTGGCACATGGCTTGCAACAAGGAGGTTTACATCCTTAAAAAAGAAGCCATTTCTAACTTATGTCTCTGGATTATTTGGATTTAATCACCACTCGTTTCTTTGATTGAGCCGCTCATCTTTATCTCAGTGCCTTTCTAGTTTATATTTTTTATTGAACACCAAACTTGTGACATTCAGGTAGCTTTGTGGAAATTCTTTGCAAGTAATTCATCCAAAGGTAGTTGGCAATTTGTCTGTCGGTTCCCTTCTAATTGTCAAACTTTTTGGTTCATTGGTGCTTGCATTTATTTTTATTAGTGTATTAATCAAATTTATGCTCTTGAATTGCAGATACAAGGCCTTTGCTTCATTTCACTGTAGATACAGTTCCTGTCAGAGCAGTTGCTTGGGCCCCTTTTGGAAGGTGACTTTTACTTCAGTTGTTGTTTTTTGTTACTTTCGGATTGTCAGTATGTAAATGTTAGGTTGTCTTTTATTTGCTGCATAAAATTGTTGAACTTCAATAATTAAAACTTTAGTACTTCTGTAAGCAATGAAAAAAGGGCTTAAAAGAGCGAACTTTTGAACAAGGCTATGTCTCATATTATTAGAGTTGTCCCACAAAGAAAAGGCAAAAACAAAAGCAACAAGAAGCCAGACCATCTTTCTGCTGATGTAATTCCCTAGCTGGAAAGGAAACAAGGCAGACCATCTTTCCGCTGATGTAATTCCCTAGTTGGAAAGTAACAAGGCAGAAAATTTTAGATTTAGTTTTGATTATTATTGATCCTGAGAGGGTCAATCAGGCAGTGCATGGAGGATGCTACCCAGGCACATAAAGAATGACAGAATGTTCAAGAACGTCTATTGACTCATGCATATGGTGTGTTCACCTTGCCCAGCTGCCAGGTAATTATGGACCAATCAAAACATAGTCAGAAGGATAAGAAGGCACAACGGTTGCCTTGTTTTTACAGGATTGGTAATCATGCGTCCATCTCTCTGGAGACAGTGTGCCAAAGCCACAGTTATCCCTATTCTTGCAGCTGCCAAGTCCTTTGTTGTACAATTTTGGTGCAACATAGATGATTCATTAAGAAAAGAGAAGGCCATTCTAGTTGGAGATTATCTCCTATACTGATCCCTATTGTTACCACTGGAAAGTCACTATTTTGGGGTGTGTTGATGACTATTTGAGAAAAGAGAGCCATTCTAGTTGGAAGTTATAGGTCCTCCAAAATGTTATCCTAGTTAGGCTCACTTCTCATTTCATTAGCCATTTTAGCTGGAGCTTAGGTCCCGGCTCTGTCTAGGTTGGTTTCACCTCTCCTTTTTTCTACTTTTAAACATTTTGTCAAATGACTATTTTTATGTGTCCATTTGTCTGCAAAGTCCATTTGTCTGCAAAGTCCATTTAGGGTGATCTGATCTGGGAAATAGAGCTTCAGATCATCTTAACTAAAGCACATCATAGTGTCGGGTCTATTGTTAATGATAAAATGAGCCAACACTGGTATATCGATGGACTGGTTTGAGTACAACTTTTGCTTTTTAGCCTTACAATATCATATATTTTTGGGGAATAAAGATATCCCAATTCCATTTTAATGTACAATTTTTCATTTTATGAATGTTGATAAATTTAAATGGCGGTTCTCCTATTAGAATAGGTCTAAATTACTGCATTTTATGATTTATTTTCATTATGATTGTGAAGACTACTTAGTTTGACCTTGCTTTGTCATATTTTAAATTTTTAATAAACATATGTATTTTAAGTAATTCTTTTATTGGAATTTAAACATTTTGCAGTGATCCTGAGAGTGTAAATGTCATAGTCACTGCTGGACATGGAGGCATTAAGTTCTGGGACATGCGGTATGTTTGGTAACTTATTGTTGACTTCTTTATGATCCATGTTAAGAGATTCTCCGTGTCTTAATACAATTTCTAGAATGGCCACTTTTCTGATAAATATGTACTTGCACAAGAACATTAGGATTTATGTTGAGTTCTGATGATGCTTCAAAAGGGATTGATGCCTATGCTAGAACTGTTTGTGTCTGTAGAGTAGGCTAAAGGCTTAACAACAACTAATCCAACTTATATAAACTCTTCTGATATTAAGCACATGGAGCTAATGAATGCATCTCTTAATACTCTCTCATCACGGGAGATTGGCCATTATTGTTCAAACCTATCTAATAACTAAGCTTGCTAGTCTGTAGAAATAAAATTCATTCTTATTTGATTGATCAGAAATGCTACTTCTGTCGAAGGTTGCAAAACACACTATGACAGACGGACAAAATCCATTTGCTCATGGTTTTCATAGATTTGCAGAAAGTATATGATAGGCTCTTAGAAAGAGTGTTAGATGGTTTTGAGTTGGAGAATGTGGCACATGTTTATTGTATATAAAGCTAGTAGTGATGTGCGTATGCAGTTGTGAAAATTAACCATCGATGATAGGTTACATTACCATTAAAAAAAAAAAGTCATCGTGTTGTTGTTCTGGTCAGGGGTGAGGTCATTGAGAAGTAGTTGGGTGACATTTCATGGGGTATCCTTTTCCAATTGTATACTGCTAGTAGATGAAGATGGGGCATGGATACTTGTTGCTTGAATTTTGGAGGGAAGTTTCAGAATCTAGGATGAATACAAGAAAAAGCATTTTATATGATGATACACCTTGTAGTAGTGATGACTTAGTATAACCGACCAATAACTATTGCCCGCATGCTATGAATCTTACTCTACTTGCTGTCATGTGTGTGCACCTTATTTTTGATTGGTAGGTTACAACACATCTTTGCAATGTGTGACCTCATATGAAAAACAGTATTTTGATTATTTGTAAGGGAAGGAAGAGGTTCATATGAAACTGGGGTTGAGATTTGGAGGAAATAAGTAATTATCTTGGATCAATTATCTTGATGGAACTACTGTTAAGAAAAAGAAAATCGCAATGGAAGTAACATAGACATAATCCAAGGAAAATGGATGAAGTAGAGAAGTGTATCTAGTATTTTGTGCAATCGAGGGATGCCGCTTAGGGATAGATCAGACCTAAAAAGACAATATTAGAAGTTTAAGGAAATAAATGGACTACTTGCATCCTTCAGAAGTCTTGCTACGAAAACAGAATGAAATAACTTAAGGATTGAATTAGCCGATCTTCCAACCAAAAAAAAAAAAAAAAAAAAAAAAAGAATTAGCCGATCTCACACACTGGGAAAAGGTTTGTTGTTGTTTTTGTTGTTGTAGTAGTATTATCACTAGGCTTGTTCTTGTTGTTATTGTTGTAGTATTATTAAGGTGGTGGTGGTGGTGGTTGTTGTTGTGATATTGTTATTGGATTTAGAGAGGTTTTTGTAGTTTTATTTTTTCATTTTCAAGAACTATAAATATGCATTCATGTCTGAAGCTTTGTGTGTGGTAGGAACAAATTTACACCTTACTTTTGCTAGTCAGTCAAACTGAACTGGCAAAGTAGGAAAAAGCGTTTGGGGCAGGTATACTGGAGGCATGACAACAGCCAATTGAATGCCTAAATATTCAATCAAGTTCTCACTCTAATGCCGACTATGCTAATTCTTTTTGTCCAGTACCTAATATGCTAATTCAAGCATACTGTTTTTACCAGATTTTAATGTTGAGGCCAACGTTTGGATTTTGGTTGTAGTAAACATGAATAAACTGGGCTTGTTACTTAACCACCCCCCCAAAAAAAAAAAAAAAAAAAAAACTGGGCTTGCAATGAAAAATATAGATTGGAGCCTGTTTGGAGTTCCTTAGGATTTTGTTTGTGAATTTCAGTTGAGAAGCGACTTTTAACTTGCCTTACCTATGATTCTTAAATTACAAGGTGGAAGGAGTAATGTGAAATTTTCACACTAGTGGCTTTTCTGCATATATGCAAAATTTTGTTGTAAGCCTACTCTTCACACTTTAAAGGGCAACTTTGGGATCACCTGCTCATTTATTTTCAATTTCACCAAAATTGAATGACAATACAATGGAGGTTGCTTTTTCATACTTCTAGTCTTGGCTTCTGCCAGTGGGCTTTTGACTGGTTTTGGACATTAAAATAAATCATGAGGGCTGACAAACCAGCTGCAGAAATCTGGGCCAAAAAGCATGTTGACGATTAGTCTTATTGCAGGTCTTCTTGTGGTTCTGCTATGGTTATTGGTTATAGTATATCTGTTCATTCATATTTTTTAGTGACAGTAGATTATGTTGCATGGTATACTTGATAAGTTACTCCTGGTTGTTGGCAGTGATCCATTTCATCCCTTGTGGCACATTCATTCTGCACCCAAGAATATCCTTAGCCTTGATTGGCTGCCAGATCCTAGGTATCCTTGTTACTGCACATGCTAAAGCATGTCTTGTAGCCTTGACATTTTCTGTTGCAAGTGCCGAAGTATCAACCTTCTTTCTCTTTCAGATGTGTTCTTTTATCATTTGATGATGGAACAGTGAGATTGCTTAGCTTGTCAAGGTCTGCATATGATGGTCCTGTCACTGGAAAACCTCTCTGTGGCACGAAACAAAGGTTGCATACATTGTACTGTTCATCCTTTGCCATCTGGAGTGTTCACGTCTCAAGACATACTGGTATGCTTCTTATTTTTGTTCAGATGTTTCTATATTGGGCACTTCAAATTTTTCTGTTGGAAGCACCTCTATAATTGCACCTCTGTTAATATTGTTTGTCTTTATATTTTGTCCTAAAAAGATTGATTGAATTTATTGTCTCAGCTCTATCATTACTCCCTAAACAAGAACACTTCACTGCAAGCTTAAATTTTATGTTACTACTATCTTCTTCTAGTGATCTTACCCACTTAGATTAACTAACCAATTTCTGGAATTTAATTTGAATAATCAGGGATGGTTGCCTATAGTGGTGCTGATGGAAACGTTTGCCAATTCCAGGTCAGCTTGAATCTCCTCTGCAAAGTCCTATTTAATGTTTTCTTAGCGAAATGTTCTGTTTAGATAGCGTTCCTGAAATCCTCCGTCCTTGTTCTCTCATCATGTCTGATTATGGGATTCGAGGTGTCATGTTCAAGGCTTGTAGCGCACATTGGCATCCTGTGTCACAATTGGGACTTATGGGTCAACTGACTGTTTGCTGTGTGACACGAAGGAAGATTAAAGGAAAGCACGGCAAGATCCAAAACCAATAAAAGTAAACAAAAAAACAAGCGATTCACATGGCATATATGTATGATCCAAGTAATCTACTTTTATTGAATTCTGTCTCCTGTCTTTTCAATGATATATGAGAATTAGTGATCACAAATTAAATTTGCAAGTGCTGCAAGGTTGAGCAAGTTTTACAAGCTTTGACTGCGACACAGGATGCCCACATCATGTGTTTTAACATTTTGTAATATAAAACTTTTTATGTGACAGTTCAGCAAAACTGCACTCTGATTGTATTCACTGTGATCAGCTCACCTCCAAGGCAGTGGACAAGGATCCATCACGACATCGAGCCCCACATTTCCTATGTGTGTTTATTGCAGAGGAGGGATCGGCCATTGTACTTAACATGTCGCCATCAGATACTCCTGTCACACTAGGAAAACAACTTAAGGGGACCCCAAGTTCAACGCATGAAATGTTATCTGCATCTCTTGAAGTGGAAGAAGCCATGGAAAACGAGGAGGAAGGACCAACTCCTGACGGCCAAACACTAGGTATATGGCTGACCCTAGTAATATCTCGTGAATTTTTTTTTGGAGAACTTGTGCTTAAATAATTCAAGAGTCTTTCAAGTTTAAATCTTTTTGTCTTCTTTTTCTGTGGCAGCACTGTGCTATGGTGATGATCCAAGTGTGGAAACGGGATGGGAGGAGACATTGGCATCTTTCAAGAGCAAAAGATCCAAACCGCTGGGAAGCTTAATAAGAAGAGGCCGCGGGTTGAGATGCAAAGGGACAAAGAGCCAGAGACAGTTTCTGAGGGAGCAGATAATGCAGTTACCTTGAGAGAATTTGAGACTTTTCCTCCTAAGATTGTGGCGATGCACAGGGTGAGATGGAACATGAATAAAGGCAGTGAGAGATGGTTATGCTCTGGTGGTGCTGCTGGAATATTAAGGTGTCAAGAGATAAATACGTTTAGTACAGATCGTAAATCAAAATGGAAATGAGGAAATAGAGATTTTCACCAGTCTGGCAATTTGAGGCTTCATATTCAATTTTTGGTGCTGATGCAAATATGTGATATAGCCTTTCCCTCTTTGAGTTAGTAAATATGCATCTCATTGATTTATTTGAAAGGCTACAACCGTCGGTTGTAAATAAGTCTTATATAAGACTAAAAGGATGCGTCAGGCAATGTTTGAAAGGGCTAGTAAGAATACCTAGATGGGTGAATAGATGTGAAGATAATTTTTGCAAAGAGCAGTAAGAATATTTTGCTTTTGAAATTGAGTCTAATGATTTGCAGACTTCAAAGAGTTTAGACTTTAACTACCGAAAAGAAGTACGGTTTTTGCATTTGTCGAAAGTCCTTTAAGCTAAACTGCTTTGTATTTCTCCAATGGGGTTTTATATAATAATTATTACCGAAAATAATTATTGATTATCCCTCAATAATCTCGAGGGTCATATAACCTCACAGGTGTTTCATGACTCCCGCCAATAATTTTTCACTTCTTAATTGGTAATTAGTGGGCTTTGCAATTGTGGTGGCCAAGTCAATCCGGCAGGTCATGGTGGAGCCCGAGGGCAGGCCGATTAGGGCAAATGCATGGGCCATGAAGGAGGTGTTTGGCGACATGGAGTTGCAAAACAAGTACATGGAGGAATTCGCAGGGGATCTTAGAGAAAAGTGCCACTAAGGACCAAAAGATGGTGAAGTAAATCTGCACGACGAGTATTGCTAAGTATATCGAATCGATCTCCCGGTCCCTTAGTTCAGGGCAAAAAAAAAAAAAAAAAAAAAAAAAAGAAAGGAAAATAAAGAATTGGGTGGCGGTCTTGTTTTCCAGGCCTCCCAATTATTGTCTTTACTGTTTTTATTTTATTTTTTTTATTGTTTTTTGGGGAGGAGGAAGAAGGGGTGTCATTAGGTGTTGACTGGTGTTTGTCTGAGAGGTGATCCTAGTAAGCCATTTTGGAGACGAATGAAAGTGCAATTTGGGTTTAGCCCCTCTTGGAGAGGATAGTCCGGTTCGAGAGGTCACGGATTCAGAGGCCGAGGTCCGGGATCTTGGGTAGCCTAAGCGGCGAGTCTAAAGGATTGTCGCCGTCCCTTCAGCAGAAAGAGTGTATCTTCCCGGAGATGTTCCAAAGTGAACTACACTCAAAACAGGCACGTCAGTAGTCACCCACGATACAATGACAGCCTTCCCATCATAATCGCCTTGTGTGATATGCACCTGCAATAGGATGTTTCAAAAGAAACAGGGCTTTACCACAATATAAAAAGCTGAGAAAAAGAACAGCAGTAGGAAAATATATAAAGCATCCCCGTCAGTTATCGCTGAAAAGTGAACTTCAAGCATCTCAAAACTAAAAGCATCATCATGCAAGATACTGTAATTTAGCCAAGAGACAGGTGATTAGGATAATTTAAGAGGTGTTATTAGCTGAGGATCCGCAAGTCTCATAGTCGTCTCCTTCAAGCAGTTCCTACATAAACTTTTGAAAAAAAAAGGCGCAATATCTGCAACTTACGTAGTTTTGATAAATCTGGTAACATTTTTATGGTCCTGCGACTCTTAATTAATAATTCCATCAGCGATTTCACTTCTCTCATATTGAAACCGGGAAGCTCTCGATCGGTCCATTTTTCCTGGGCCACACATACTGGGTAATGCATTTTATGTGCAATAGATGGTATGGAAAGAAATCAAGGCAATCTGAAACATTGGTCTCGAGGTAGCAGAAAGTGGCAACGAGACGTGCAGAACCCGCATCCAGAAATGATTTAAAGAATCATTTGCTAGTAGTTACAAAAGAATCAAATGCTAGCTACCCCAACGTTTTGATGGGATTGACATGCATGATCGATATGCTAACCGCAACATTGTCTTCTTTGATGTAGGTGTCTCTTCATCTTTTCCTACTTCCAAAATGCTAGTTGTTTATGTTCATTTGTTGCCTTTTTTAAGCATACAGATGATAAAGCTGATCTCACTTAGTTCAGAAAGGCTCAATGTTGCTCTCGTTGTCATTGCATCCAATAGACCTGAATTCTGCCTGTCAATGAAGGGAGATGACAAGGAGTTGGGAGTCCGAAAATGACCGAAAAACTAGCAGCCAGGTTTCGCAGCCGAATAAGATCAAGAGTAACCCAAACCAAATATAGGGATAAAATGATCCCAGTCAATATTAGCTTACAGTTACATAGTGTGTACCTCATAAGACTATCAATCGTAATCTTCATTGAGAAATTTAGTCTACAAAGAACCCTAGACAAAATTAATCTTTGATTGAGTTATGCAAAAGCCAAACAAAAATGATTAAATAACTAAAAAAAAATTGTCATACGATGGCTAAGGCACTTCAAATTGTTAAGACAAATCTTGTAGCTAAAAGCAGCCCAAAAAAAGAACTCAAACTTAGGTCAGGTATTGCTCAAATTGTTTTTCCTTAATCACTCAAGCCATTCTCTTCTTCTCTTTCTGTTATGTGAAAACTAAATGTCGTTAAATATTATAAAACTCCTTCATTGAATTATAACAAGGTAACAACATAACAAATTTTGTTTATCTTTTATATAATTAATTACGTTCAATATAAAGTGTGGGAGACACATAAGAGGCAATGACAATTGTGGCATTATTAGATTGTGGTTAATCAATGTAAAAAGAAAGTTTCCATTAAAGGTACGTAAGACATTACCATCTTTTCTACTTGACATGGATTTTTCGTTTATGTATGGCTTGAAAATTAAAGTTCATATCCAATATAGAAAGGACAATCAAAAGTTTAATATGGTGTGTCGAGAACATGAGGGATTTGGGAATGTATCACATAATTGGTAGTGAGAATCCATCTCCATTTAAAGCTCTCAATCTCAAATACTCCTTTAAGGAAATGGATGAAAAATCGAAATTACTTGGAAAATTGGTCCAAAGAAATAGTCCTTCGGAAAGACTACATAAGTCCATTAGTTTGCCAGTCAAAATGGCACGAAGAAGAAGTAAGTGTCGAATTGAAGAATACATGACAGGAATTATCTTTGCAGACTTTGGACACGAAATAAGGTTAAATCGAAACTCGGAACATAGAGGACATTTGGAGTATGATTTGAGAACTCAGTTTGACTGTTCCCGTTACGCAGTTTGAGAGTTCTGAGAAGGCGCATGCCATGACCCTAATTATGAAGTTTGTGCGTGAGCACATCATGCAAATGAGGGATATTGTGGCTTAGCTTAAGAATCTTGAGGTTGAGATATCTGAATCTTTTCTTGTGTATTATATTTTGAACACTCTCCTACAACAGTATGTACCTTTCAAGATCTCTTACAACACACATAAGAATAAATGGTCAATTAATGATCTTATGACCATGTGTGTTCAAGAGGAAGAAATATTGATTATGGAATTGGGAGAAAGTGCTCATTTGGCAACACAATGAAAGAATAAAGGCCATGGCAAGTATAAGGGAAAAGATAAAATGCCTCTTCAAGCTGACATTAAGAAAGAATCCAAATTTAGTAGTCTTGGTTGGTCAAGTTAAGCCATCCCCATTTGTTGAATGAGAAAGGCAATCCGTTTCTTGTTTCTAGATGAGTCCTTGCACAATTGTCCATCACGGGGCACCTCATATTTGCCTGGCGACCAGTCCTCTCGCTTTTGCATATTGACATTAACCACAAGTATACAATATGTATTCCCTGATGCCAAGTGTATATCATTTGTTTGTTTTTTTGGTTTTGAAATCAGGGAGGAGGTCATGCATGTCGTGCGTCGGTGCACTGTTGGCTTTCTTAATCAAATGGCCTGTCGGGTTGTGACCTGGGGGAAACTTTTCAGTTTCTTTTTTGAAGGGAAATCAAACTCATATTATCAAGTACAATAGTTTATAGAATGATTGACATTCTGAAATTTCTCCACCACTTCCCAGTTTTCAGCGTCCCCGAAAATGAACGCTAAAAGGACAAGCTGGGACGAAATAAAGATGAGAACTTGCGTTGTCAAGAGTCCTGTCAGAAGTAACCACAGCATGATAACCACGATGAGCAAAACTGCTGAAGCGAGGCTGTTCATTTTGACATCTTTATGTAAGATTTGCATTAGAAGTTAAAGAAAGCTAGACCAAAACAGCCGGGAACCCATAATAGAAAATAGAAAATGCCTATTTTTTTTAAAGCACAACAAATCGACTCAAACCCACTATTCCCCAACTCATCTTGACCATAGGAAAAACAAACAAAAGGCAAGAAAGAAAGTAATATGGAAGACAATTAGTGTGAGTTGTCACTAAACAAAATCTGCGAATTGTTAAGGTGTAACTTTGTCTTACAGTTGGGCGCTTTGTTCTTCATGGCATGATAACAATTCATGCGACTTAATTTGTGGCACTTGCGAGTCTATGGAGCCGTCACCTGTCTTGATCTTTCGTATCTTAGTTTAAGACACTTTAGATGGTCTTGACTTCAGCCTCCTAACTAATGTGGTTAGCCTCAAATTTCGCGACAAATTGATGAGTGGTTCGTGGGTCTATTATTTCTTCTGTTGGCAAATTAGGCAAGTTAACGAAGTGGAGCATACGACAAAATGACCTTTCTCATCCCGTTCTGCCAGAGATGGGTGACTGGAGGAGTTTAAAGATTCTTTATTTATGAGGCAACGCACTCATAGGATTATACCTTCAAAGATTCGGAGGCCTTGAATCGACATAAATAGTGTACCGTTTCCAAATCTTGCTTGGTGCGGGGATCGTTCAAGGCCGCAAGGTCCTAGATCGACATTGAGACGTGTCGATTCTAAACCTTGATCGGTACATAAATTCCACACACCTACCATTGAAAGCTTCACTAAGATTATTATCAACGACATCACATTTTATGTTGGTGTCAAAAAAGGCTTTAGACCAGTGCTTTGGTTCATCATGATCCCGTGGAGTCATTTCCTTCAATCTCTGTCTATGCACCTCAAAATCTGACATATTAGTACTCTTAGCACTTTTCAGAATTGTCTCATCAACTACTTTCCTTTGTATTTAAATGATCAGTGTATCCTGCCAGGGATATGATTACATAATATAGAAACCCGGCAACCTATTTATAAGTTAGACAGTGCATTGGTTTGGATGTTGCTAAAGGCGAACCCTCCCCGGGTCACGCCCATGTCCTAACCTAGCATTAATACTAATTAATATTATAGATCAAGGCATAATGGGTGATATTGCAAGGTATAGTCAAATGACCCAAAAGTAGTCGATACAAAAGGAGATGCGCATGCAGTGAGTATTATGTCTGCGCCATGTGTGCATGCATCCTGCGCGTAAGCACACACCCTCAGATTCTGTGCACTATAAGGTTCATCCTTCAAGACGAGCTCTAAAACACGACAAAGCTCAGTCATCTTGTCTGCAATGTTTCAATGTAAAGCAAAATGAGAAGTATAAATGCCGTTTCCTAGGTAAACATGTCTATTCTCCTATCCTCACTACTTGCTAACATTCTCAAGGACTTCAAACTATGTGCCACATCAATCCTGGAGAGTGATACTCACGATCTAGGCGAGAAAAATAGAATAAATGTATATACAAAAGAAGTTTAAAGTCATAGAGCAATTTACCTTAAAAAAAGAAGAACTCATAGAGCAAAAGTCTTCTATTATTCCTAAATGTTATGGAACTTTTCTTTTTTCTTGTCAAAACTAATACAAAATAAATTAAATGACCTCTGCCATCTCCCCATGATGGGTCAGTCCCAAAATGTAACTCCTGGCCAGCAAGATTAGATTGATATCAAATTTTCTAACCTATTTTCAACTTTCACTGTCGGAAAAAGCAAGGTTCGAGATCCTGTGCCTTCCTAACCCACAATGTAGATTGATTGAAGGAAACCGTTGCCAAAATCTTCAACAAGCCCGAAAGGCCTAGTTGGACGAAGGAGCAAATGATCATCTTGAAGGCGTACTATCGCTTCGATTGCTTGAAGCCCCACATCGTAAACTGGCTCTACCACCCGGAATCGCTATCTAAATCTCAGTTAATTGTAGATCGTGATTTAGCCTTATAATTTTCCTGTCTTTGACTTGTGCTGGTTCGTTATCTGGCAGATTAACGCCTGCAATGGCTACTACTGCGAAGGTTTCAAACCAAACTCTAATAATAAACCCAAGATGTGGACTGAAAACTGGACTGGCTGGTACGTCAAGAAGCGTATATCTGAACAAGCTGAGATTCCCTTCCCCCCTCTGTATCTTTTTCAGTCGTGTAGATTCAAAGCTAATTATTATGATGATTTCCAGGTACACCGAGATTGGGGGAGCGGTGCCTTATAGGCCAGCAGAGGATTTGGCGTTCTTGGTTGCGAGGTTCATTCAGAACAGCGGTTCATTTGTCAATTACTATATGGTAATCTTGACTTCCGTAGCATCTGTGGCTCTGTATCAATCACTTGATTTTGCCTTTCCATTATGCTGCGATGAGCTCTTCTTCTTCAGGTGATATGTTTCCTCTCTTGATATCTGGTCTTAGGTAGTTTAACCACCGGAGCCTACAGCTCTTTCCACACCTCTTGAGGCCTGCACATCAGTTTTAAGAATTATTTTCAGTATTTAGGAGATAGCAAAACAGGTAAGTATCAGCACTTACTGATAGGATTTAAGGTTGGTCATAGCTTAATTCCTGTTTCGATAAAATCCTCTCTGTTTCCTTTTTTCTTTCTGTTGAGGTATGTGCTTCGTTATCGCCATGACCTACAGTTGCAAATGTTTCAGTAGATTCAAAGTTCATATTCCTGCCTCCTTTGGCTTCTCCAATTTAGCTGAATAATATTATTTTATGATCAATACGTTTGACCGAGCTCGGCGGCTGCAGTGAGAACACGATTTCATGCGAACACCGTGAAAAAGAAATGATTCTCTTCCTGATAACATAAGATTTCCATCATGCTGGCATTGATCCAGACACGGGGGCGAAGCTTATCCTCAATCTCAACACCTCCATCGCCGCCCACAAGTGCTCGCCGGATCGCCTGCAAGTGCTCGCCGGATTGAGGTTTTCAGGACACATGGGAGATGGATTTGAAAATATATATGGGGTCCCAAAGTTGTCGACCGTTGATTGAGATCGCCAGCTGTAGGGGCAACAACCCGCCAGGTGGATTCGAGCTGTTTGAAACCTCACATATAACCTCAACTGTTATGTGACAAGATACCTAACTTCGTCTAATATTATCAAGCACCTGTTAATTTTCCTTACATAATAATTATTGGAGGGTTCATGACTCCCGCCAATATAATTTTCTCTGTCAAATCTTCGTTCTCTTGTTTTGCCTGGCCTTCAAGGTGCTGTGATCTCCAAAATGATGGGTCGTACGAAACTAAAACTTTTGAACTGAATTAGTTGCTCTGTTTGGAGTAACACGTAGGGTTGCTGTTCTAACCGATTGGTAGCTGCTTTTAACAGTGTATTTGCCATCAATAGAATCAGTCCAAATAAGTTGATCAGAAATTGCGTCATTATCAAATTCGTATTTTTACTCAAAAAATCGTCTAGAGAATAGAAATAAATAAAATATCTATTTGTAACCAAAAATTGTTTCCAATAATAGAATGGTTATCGTTTGTGTCCTAAATGTCCATATCTAGTAAATAAAGCATGCCAATCTAAATGTCATATCTCATTAAATATTATAGAGTTGTTGTTCATGATATATTTAAAATAATATTCTATTTGAAAACGTCTCTAAGCACATTGGAAGGACAATTTCTCAAGCAGTGAAGTAAAGATCCAAGCTCGTTAGAAGCTTTTGCGCGCAACCAGCCGCAAGAGTAAAGTAAAGGAGTTTAGGAAGAGAAAGGAACACATAATTTATAGTGGTTCGGCTTAGATCAAGCCTACGTCCATTCTTTTACGCTAATAGCCTTTTGGCTGGTTTTCACTAAAAATCAAAAGAGAATTTACAATCTTGTGATTTCGACTTCTTAGTGAAGATTCTCTACTACTCTCATGAAGTCTTTCTTAGAGTCTCTCTCTTTTGAGTACAAATATGAGCTCGGTGTAAATAATAACAAGTGGGAAGTTTTAGACTTTGGAATTTTTCTTTCATGCATATTGTCGAACAACTAGAGAGGCCTCTTTAAATACTTCTTCATGCTTTCTCGACTGTTGGCATTTTTCAAAGGAATTATTCCGATCAATCCATTGAACAGAATCAATCAAGGAGATCTCGAGCCGTTTTAAAATTGTGATGAAAGCTCATCAATTCTGTTTGCCCATACAATCAGGATCTTGGTTTCCATAAGTAGATTCTTTCCAAATTAACTTGCTATTCGAAAAGATTTGATGTATCGAAATTGATTCCAATAAAGATAATCAATCTTGTAGGTGATATTTCAAACCGAAGACCATATATAATCTGTACGAACCGAACCCTTGAAGAAAGAAAGAAAGATGATTCCTCGTTTGGATAAGTCTTCATTCTTCTCTTGCATTCAATTTGGAATTTGTCAGAGTGGGCAAACTTCTATTGTAAGATAGACTTTGATACAAAAGTTCGCCCACTGTGGGAAGGCATACCTGCCGGAAATTGACTTCGTCCTCTTTAGCTCTAAGTCTAGGTCCAATCAATAGTATTAGAGCCATGGTATCGTTTGTAATGATATCTGTTTTATGCGCTCAATAGGTGAATCCAGTGCCAAGAAGATCTCTTCACAACATGACAGATCCAGAAATACTAGAAGCACCTATTTCTCTTGCTGCAACTCTATCTTCCTTAAGCCCTCCAGATTTCCGTGTTTCGAATGCTTCTAAGATAGACTATCTCTATGAAGTCTCTATCGGTGATGAAACTAAAATCTCTGAAACTCAACTTCCTTTGATGAGCCCTATTTTGCTTTTGCTAAACCCACTTCGTCATTTTTTCCCATCCGCTCTATTCGCCAACTCATTTGCCAAACTCTAAAGGAAGTAAAAGAGTATGTTCGGTTCTCCAAGATTGACCAACATCCCATCCCCGCCACTTTGAAAATGGGTACTTTTTTACTCTCCAGATTCCTCTAGAATTTCCTAGGCGAGTGGATTCAATAAGGATATTCTCATGTCCATTATGAAGCTGTTCATCTTGTTATTACTTTTCATGGTCGTAAAGGTTTGCTAGTTGTGGCAAGAATTGCGTTGTTGGATACCAGGTTCCTAGAATACCAGCATGCTTACATTGGTACTGTTCAAACCACTTTGAATGATGGAACAGTCTTTGTAGCTCTGTATCCAAATTTCAATATCGCTCTTTCGGACCCACAGCTACTCTCTTTTCTAAAAGTCCAAATTCAACTTACCTGGAGCTCCTCAAACTGCTGGCTTTGTAGTAGCAATATTGCACCAGATGGTTTATGGCATACATAACCATGCTCTTTATTTGAATTTCCACAATGGAAATGAAGATGTTTTATTCATTTCCATGCAGAATGATAAGGTATCTTGCATTCATGTTCCAGACAAATTCCTAAGGAAAAGTTGGCTAAGCTCCTTCTAGAGACTTGAATTGCCAACTATGAAAAGTTGCATCAAAACAACAAACCTTTCCAGACTTCAGACTCCGAGTTTGTTAGAAAGAAAGATGGAACTGTTTCCATCAAATTTGGCAAGGAAAAGGAAGAAAATCCTTTTATCTTCCAGACCCTCTTTATGATTGAACTATGTGTTCCTGAGTTAATTTCCGAGCCAGATCCAAAAAAGCTTGTTTAATACTTCAAGAGTGATGGACATCCTGTCCATTACAATAAAGACTAGTATGGTCATTATTTTTGGGATCCTTTTTGTCAAAACTTTTCTGACGAGGTAAACCCATTTGCAAAACCTCCTCTTCGATGAAAACACAAAAGGCCAAAGGACCCTATGTACCAAAGGTACTTGAACGGAGACCCCTCCGTTGATACTCTTGGTGAGTGACAAATTTTAGTTTATGGTTTCCTATGCACTAACTCCACCACTAGAGTTCACTGCTCCTCCTCCATACCACCAACTCCAACTCCACCACCATCACCCCTCCATCTCCTCCTCAGAAAAAACCAGATCTTTCCTATTTTATAAGCCAATCTTAAAGTGGGCAAAGAAACATTCCCACCCACTTGAGGCCCTAGTAGAAAAATCACCTAGTTCTTTCATCGCCATGTTCCACGAGACAGACTTTCCTCCTTTTGCCCAAGATTGTTCCAAACTTTCGTTTCCTGTTCCGAAGAATTTATAGATTCACAAGGCAGATATCGGCATGTCCCTAAGTGTAGCACCCGAACCCTCGGCGGTCGCCACAAGCACCAACGTTACACCTTAATACCCTCTTGTACTTATACTTAGAAGAAGCGTCGTTATTTAAAGGCATTTTTTTTTTTTTTTTAAAAGCGGTCCCCGGCGCGACTCATTAGCGGAAGCAAAATAAAGCATCACCATCTATCCCCCTACAAATCCATGATACCAATACACACCACTAATCACCATAATTTTTATAGACAAGCCACGACACTTTATTTACATATATTTTCAAGATGGGACTTCTTTTGGGTCGATACATCAAAAAGGAAAAGCTAGGACTCTGCCATGTCCAGCCTAAAACCTCAAAAAGGATCCTCGACCCTCTACATCACATGTGTTCAACTCCCATCATATGTGTCGGCTAACTAACTCCCAAAAAAACACAGCCCCTACTCGTCGCACACAGGTCTCACACCTAGTCCGGTGCGTCAGGTGGCGGTGGCGGTGGCGGTAGCATCCCTCCCATCACCCCATCGCGGCAAACGTGGATAGAAACAAACTCCTGAACGACTGGGCCCCCAGCTAGGCCTATATCGTATGTAACAAAACAACGCACATGTATGTAGGTGAGTCCAGGCACGGAAGGACAGCTGAACTCCTCACACTCTACCTCGATGTTGGACGGTAACTCGTAAAATGCACCCCGCGCGACAGCAGGAAGCGGCATACTGCTAATCTGAAATGTTGGTCTGCAAAGGGGTGAGTACAACCACTCAGCAGATAAGGAATCCAATAACAACTCAATGCATCATGCAAATCATACATGCATTGCAGGCGTTACTTACCTTTAAGCCATGCGCATACTATCATGCGTCAATCTCATAATCATATACATGTCATCATGACATCATCACTTCACACATGTCATCATCATCATGGCATATCATCATCATCATCATTATCATCATCATCATCATGCATATCATCATGCATATCATCATGCATATCATACCATGGATGATCATCATTATCTCACATCACATATCATCATCGTCACCATCATCATCATGCATATCATCATGCATATCATGCCATGGGTAAATTTTCATCTTTATCTTTCAATTTGATCACCACATCACCCATTCCTCGAATCATGAATTTCATCATCCCCTCGAGCAAAGACCTCCGAGGCTTCCGGCATTTAGCCTCCCGGGCCACGGGCATCCGCCCCCCACATTCCGGGCATCTCGCATCTCAACTAGCATAACGAGGCATTCCCTTCGAGTAAAAACCTCCGACAGGGCTTCCGGCATTTACACTCCCTAGCCGGGCATCTCGCACCCCAAATCTTGGCATCGCGAGGTATTCCCTTCAGGCAGAAACCTCCGATAGGGCTTCCGGCCCCCACATTAGGGCATCCTGAATCTCCCGGGAAATCCAGCAATGTATCTCTACATATTCGGCCATCATCCTCCACCACAACTATCTCCTCATTTACCATCATCCATGTTTACCAATTATTTTGATCTCAATTTAACATGGCACATGACGTGACATCAAACAAGTCATACTTGGCATGAAATTCACACATGCATCTCGATTCAATGTCATACATATACCAAGACTTTATCACACATGCATCTCAATTCAATGTCATACATATACCAAGACTTTATCATACATGCAACAAGATAAATTTAATGGAATTTATGGCCAATAAAATAATCTATTTTATTTTATTTTTCTTTTTATTTATTTATTTATTTATTTATTTAAATTTCAACTTTTGTCATTTCCATAAATTTAATATCAACAAATTTCCAAAATTATAAAAATTACAGCAAATATTAAATAAGCCAATAGGATGATAATTTCATACAAAATACATGGCCAAATAGCATTCCACACAATTTCCCAATTTTCACAAAACATCATATAATTTTCGAATGAAACCAGAATGCACGGTTTCGAAGAAATTCAATTAAAATATCCATACAGCCTCCAAAAATTACGAAATTTTACCGAGTTATAGCCAAGATATTTTCGTACAACTTTTCATGAAGAACTCCAAGCCAGATTCTCTTTAGATTATTTTATACAGTCTCAAGAAGCTTCTGGATCCATTACCGCATCGTCCAGTGTACACATCTCCGAAATATTGAGATTTCACCTACCTATTCTCTTTTGTTTTCTCTGAAATTTGGATATGTTATATATCAAGATGTCCTTTACAAGTTTCATGACTATATCCAAGTCAAATAACCACAGTATAGTCGCTATTTAAGTCCATGAAGTCTCGGGTGTCCCAAAATACACCTCCAGAATTACCGTCTTCAAGATCTAGCCGATTTACTAGGCTATACTTGTTAATTTCACTTCAAATTTGAGTATGTTGTAGTTTAAGATGTTCCCTACAACTTTCATGAAGAAATTGAAGAGAAATTTTCAACACAAACCAACATGCAACCACGAATCCAGCAAAAGGTCAGTAAAAACTTTCCAGATCTGAGGTCTCCGTAGGATGAGACTTTAACCCCTCAAATCTCCATAATTTTCCACGAAATTTTAGTATGTTGTAGTTCAAGATGTTAGCTACAACTTTAATGAAGAGATCGGAGCCAAAATCGGAATCTAAACACACATGAAAGCTCAAACAAGTTTCTGACTCTCATGATCCGAGCAAGAACAGTCATGCGATTCAAGAATAAGCCAACCACACCTCGGTTTTTCTCACTTAAACACCCAAAAATTTAACATGCAAACAATATACAAGCATGCAAGAGAAGCTAGAGGACTCCCACTTGCCTCTAGACCGGTCGGTCGACGGCGTAGGCGGCGAACACGGCGGCACACGGTGGACGGACGGCGGTTCCTCCTCCTCTCTCTCTCGGCCGCTCCCTCTCTCTCTCTCGAAATCTCTCTCTCTCTCACCCTCTCTCTCGGCCAAATGAGAAAATCCGGCCACCCTCTCTCTCTCTTCCCTCTTATACCCCCAAATCCTCATGATTACTTGCCTACAAACCAGCCAATGCATGGCCTTCTTCCCTAAGCCAATGCATGAGAGTCTTGTGCCACTTGTCCTATGGATTTTGGGCTTGGGCTTGGGCTTCTATTGGGCCGGTCGACCACTCCTTTTGGGCCTCTATTGGGCTGGCCAACTTGGCCCATTAAAAGCTTAGGCCAATGGGCCTAAGGCCCATCCTAAAAATTAACCTTTTTTTTTTTTTTTTTGAATTTCTTCTATAAATATTTTAAACTTTAAATTTTTCACATGGCCAAAGTCTTATGACATTTCATTTATTGAAATTTAATTTATAAAGTGCATGGCCAAGCATAGATTATTAATCTATCAATTTTAAATTTTCACAATCACATGCACAAATCATCTAATTAAAAAGACTAATGGCTAAAGCATAAGCTATGGGAAATTTTATCACCTAATTAGAGACTTTAACACACCTTATGGCTTGGCTATGAGTTTTTGGGATGCCACACTAAGATACCTGCTCCCACCGATGTGGATGAGCATGGAAAACAGAAAAGGACTCCTGTTACTAAGCTGTCCTAAATTGGCAATTGGATACTCTGTTAGCACATAACAATGCATTCAAAGCAATTGATTCCAAGATTGTGAATATGCAATAAGATCTTCAAACATATGATGAAACCACTAATAAAATGCTTTTTGACTTCCAAAAGAGGCTTCATGCCTTGGAATCCGGATAACGTTTAGGGTATCATCATCTCGAAAGTCCTAAGGTGGAAATAGAGAAGCTTAAAAGACAGATCCAGATTCTTGAAGAAGGAAGACTCAGTCCATTTCCGACTATTTTGCGAACAGAGCATCCCCCTCCTCGACCACCTCAGACGTCTATCTTTGCTACTCTTACAGATGTTCATGTTAGACAAGATAAAACAGATGTAGCTGAGATGTGAAATGGTCTCAAAGAACTGGATCGAATAAGGAAAGAAAAGGGAAATGAGAAGAAGTCCGAAGAATCCTCGCTTGTTATAAGGAAAAGCCAGACCAATTGATGCTATCGAACCCATTAGAATCTTTTCTAAGGGATTTGGGCAATCAAGAACCACAACCTGATCCTATTACTCAACAGTTTGATCCCGTTATTCCAACAGATCAGATTCCATTTCTAGTAGAACCATCTTTTCCAAACATTTTTGATACTGAATTAGATTTGGTATCTCTTTCATCCTCCATCCTTCTCAATCCCTACCATTGATTCATTTCCTATTGTACTAGTAACTTCGTCAATATTCATGGCCGATCCACCAGACTAGGATATGGAATCCAACCCCTCTGAATTGGAAGTTGTTCAGCCAAATAATTCCTCCCAGCCTGTGTCTACTACAGCAAAACAGTTTTTTTACCATTGATGACATTCTCTATCACAAATGGCCAGAAAGACTTGAGGAATTTCATACTTAGTTAAATGCCCAAGCTCTAACCAATCGAGACAAGTATCATGTCCTTTTTGGTTTTGTCACAAGATTTATAGGTAGCCTCAAACATTTGGTAATCTGTGTCAAAACAAAACCAACTTCACTTTTTACTCTCACCTGATTTTGGTCATGCCATTACTCTTCTATATCATTTCTTTGTGGGAAAACTTGCTAACCTGGTGGAGTTTAAAAGAAAGAATTTTTTGAAAGAAGATATTGCTCTCTCAAGAAAAGACATTTTGATAAACATTATCAAGAAATGCTTAAGTTATTCTATCAAATTGGAGCTGATGCAAATCTAAAGCACGTCTTCCTGACTTTCATCTCCAAAGAATTATCTCAACAGGTAGAAAGAACTTTTCTCACCATACAAAGGAGAATTTAGGATATTCCACTAGGAGAAATCCAACAAGAAATCCATTTATACCTTGAAGAGTTGTGTATCAAATACCAAATGATCCAGACTTATGTTGACGACAACAGAGAACTTGACGTAGTATGTTCTTGCCAGAAGCTAAAGATCAAATGCTCCAAACGAGGTTGTGATGGTTCTTGTGGAAAATCTTTCAGAAAAAGAAGTATTGCAATGGCTCAAAGCACTTCTAGAAGAAAGAAGAAATGACGATATCTATGCAAAAGGAAAGATTGCTCAGGCCACAAGAAGTCAAATCGATACTTCATCTGCAATAAAAAAGGACATTTTGCCAAAATTGTCCTCAAGCAAAAAGTCAGAATTATCTGATACATCATATAGAGAATGAAACTGGTATTTCTCTTGAAAATGATGATATCGAATCTTTATTCTCTGTGGATGAGGAACCATATGAACAGACTCTCTATATCATTCCTTGTTACCAAACTCCTAGTGTGATTGATTCAGACTCAAATTCTGAGGATACTTTTCATATCTCTCTCACTTCTTTGGAATAAGATCTTGATATATTTTCTAGTCAAACTCATTGTCCCCATTTCCTTGTAAAATCTTCACTTCAAAGTTTGCCAAGCCTATCACTGTCATTGCTCTCATAAACACTAGAGCAAGTTCTTCAATCTTGGACACTAAAGTTCTTCCTAAAGAATATTAGACTTCCTATGTTCGATATTTCAACTCTGCTTTAGGAGATACTTTTATACAAATGTGAGAATTACTCCGATAACCATCCAATTTTTCCACAGTGTTCCATAACTACAAAAATCTTTGGTTCCAATCTTTCCAATAAAGATTTGATCATTGGTTGGGATATCATGACTCAAATTTCTCAATTTCGCATGATTCCTAGAAATAAGGTCTTAGTATAAGGACAAATTCTCTGAATTTGTCAATATCCAAAGATTTTTTTCCATTCAAATGAATTCGTTAGATCCAATCATGCAAAATTTGTTGGAATCCTGTTCATAATCCCATTCCGAATTCGCTTAAAAGTGTTCTTATCATTTGTGGAAAAATCCAGAGTTCTTTGTTCGCATTCCTTTAAAAAAAAAAAAAAAAATTGAAGATATCAATCCAATTAAGGCAAGACACATGGGAATGAACCCAGAACATTTGGTTTTCATTCAAAGGGAATGCTCGGAACTATTGTAGCAAGGTCTTATTGAAATCTCCAATTCTCAATGGGCTTGTGAAACTTTCTACGTCAACAAGGGTGTCAATTAGAACAGAGGAAAGATGATATTGGTAATTAATTATCAGCCTTTTAACCTTTTTCTCCAAGATGACAAATTCCCTTTACCCTCCAAAACTCCCTTTTTGTTGGACTTTCCAAGGCCCATATCTACTCCAAATTTGATCTCAAAGCCGGATTTTGGCAATTGGACATTCATCCTGAAGATAGACCCAAGACAGGGTTTTGTATACCGAACCAACACTTCCAATGGAAAGTTCTTCCTTTTGGCCTAAAAGTTGCACTATCCCTCTTTCAAAAGGCCATGTGTCGAATTTTCCAACCAATCCTATCAAGTGTAGCAGTATATATTGATGATATCCTGCTCTACAGTCATGATGAGTAGTCACACTACCAACTTCTTGAACAGTTCGCAAAAATTGTGAAAAGGTATGGGATCATGCTTTCCCAAAGAAAGATAAACATTGGCCAGATAGAAATTGAATTTCTTGGTATGCACCTTAACAAAGGGACAAACTATCCAAGGCCACACATTGCTAAGGAATTGTTGAAATTTCCTAAAGAGAACTTTACGACAAAGCAAGTTTAGCAATTTATTGGGATAATTAATTATCTCAAAGACTTTGTTCCAAATCTTACAAAGCTGTCGATTCCACTACAATTAATGCTGAAGAAGAATTCCCCACCTTGGGGAAAATCTCAGACTAAAGCAGTTGCTGAACTCAAGGAGATTATGCAGACTTTTCCTCCGTTACAAATTCCATCAACAGGGAAGAGAATTCTCTAGACCGACGCTAGTGATGAATATTGGGCCGCCATCCTGTTTGAAGAAATTGATGGTAAGAGAAATCTTTGTGCCTACAAAAGGGGTAAGTTTTCCTAAGTTGAAATGCATTATCATTCCACCTTCAACGAAATCTTGGCAGTAAAAATTGAATAAAAAGTTCGAATTCCATCTCATCGGCCATCACTTCCTGGTAGAATTCCATCTCATCGGCCATAAGTTGAAATTTTTAAAACAAGCAAAAGCAAGTAATAATCTAATTGCTTCTAACCTCGCTACTGGTGCATAGGTTTTGTTATAGTCTATCCCTTCTTCCCGTGTATATCCTTTCGCCACGAGTCTTGCTTTGTTTCTGATCACCAAGTTCAAATAGAAACGGGTTCCAAATTCTTAGCTGCTTCGATGGGCTGAATGGTTTTCAAAATATTCTTTTGAAACTAAAATTATTGCTGGAAAGAAGAATGTGCTTGCTAACTTCTTGTCAAGACCAAAAGCACTAGCGGAAATCAACATGTACATCATGAGGCATGCTTTCCATGCTCTTCATCACAATGAAAAGTACAAGATTGAGAGGATAAAAGACTGGCCAAGCTAGCGATACTCCCAGGAGATCATTGAGAAAATCCGAATGACAGCCTCACTGAAAATTTGGATAAACTTATGTGGCAATGCCACACAGATTTGTTCAGACTTAATGGAGGTTCAATTCTTTATCATTTTGGATTAAATTCGGATTATTCATTCATACATCCTTTAATCTGGAAGGAAAATGATTTCTCTGATTAACTTCGATGGTTATTATGGTACTTAACCAATAAGTACTTAATAGCTAATGAAATTTCAATCAGAAGATTCATTGCCAATCTCACTAGGATATTTGGACTTGGTAGAGGAAACATTGAAAGGGAGAGTGGCAGAAATATCTTAGATTTTTTTAACTGGTTTTATCCTCCCATTCACTGGAAACATCTCTTGCAAAAGGAATTGAGAACTACACAACCAAACCCTGAAGTCCATACTATTTTGCTTTTTAAACGACCATGGGCTTTTGTCACAAATAATGGCAGCATTATCAACTCCCCCTAGGTATAGGTACCACATCCTATAAACCTTTACCTCACAGTGCAGAAGCTCGAATTCACAAGTCTTATCCAGGACTTGTTGGTTGCTGTGAGCACCAGTATCGAGAACTTTAAAGGGTTTTATGCCAAGAAAATAAAACAATTCCTGAAGATGTATGGAATTATAATGTACCCACTGCATGAGATCATTATAGTCTAGCACCAGAAGCTAAAGAAGCACTCGTGGAATTCAGACAAGCTGCATTATCACAAGAGCATGAAATAGCAGACACAGATGACATTGCATAGTCCTCCCAAGACCCCTATGCTAAATGGGGAGGTTCTCTTTCTCAAGACCCCTATGACCAAAGACCTTTATCCTTATCTCAAAACATGGACACATCTTATTATGCTCAGCCATCCAATTGGCCTCAGCCAAGCATTCTTGCCGACACTACAGGTTCCTCCTAGAATGAAGCAGAAGCATCCTCTTCAAATCAAGTTCTCTCACCAGATTCACTTGCAGGAATCAAGCAGAAATATGAAGAACAGCTTGTGGCAAGTCATAGTTCGAACGACTCATACTATGACTACAATACTTGCGATGGACGAGACTACTGATTGTATAAGTCATTGTACCAAGTTACTATTCACTTTTAGTGTAGCAGTAAGCTAGGAAAATCACTGTTCACAGTAACTATTGATACCTTGCGAATAATTCCCTACTAGTAGCTTTCGGCACCTCTATTTGTTTCAGGACCCGTAAGCATGGTCCTAGTTTGTGTGTGACCTTTTATTGCCTATAAAAGGCGAGGGGGATGTAATGTGTTGGGTAGAGTCTCTTGAAGTAAAGTTAGTGTTTGTGAAAATTCTTTATGGCTTTCTAAACTCCTCTTCTTCTCCAACCTGGTAGGATCCTTTGAGAAATACAGCTTGGATAGTTAGAAATGTTACCATCCTGGTTCTATCTGAGTGTCTCTAGGCTCTAAACTAAATGGCAAAGTGGTTTTCTGCTAAAAGGTTGTCCCTGAATGGCTTGAATGAGAGGTTCACCCACTGTGGGAATGTATACCTGCAGGAAACTGACTTCGTCCTCCCTGGTTCTAAGTCTAGGTCCATTCAATGGATAGAACTTAGATAAGTTTTATCAGCTTCAAAACAATATAGGAGTTTTCTCTAACAATCTCCCCATTTTTTATGGTGACAAAATTTTCCTGTAGATTTAAGGAACTATATCTTGCAAAATAATATTTTAGCAGTACATGATAACTTGTAAAATCATATTGAAGATCTAGATAATATTGTTTTTGAAACCACAGAAAACTTGTTAATCTTGAAAATTTAAACAATATTCAATCATCCATGTCCATAATCACAATAACAACCACAAAGGTTAACTGCAGAATAAACAAGCAAGTTTAGTCTAAACAAGTTCAAAGTTCAAATCTGCAAACAAATAGTTGAAAGTTCAAATCTACAACCATTCTCCCCCTTTTTGTCAACAACAAAAAGCAAGATAATCTTGAAAAGATAGAATTGAAAAGATGAAATCAATCAGGTTTGTCTAGGGGCTCGAACTAGTTTGAAATCCTTAAGCGATTGCACTACCTCTTCCACTTTGTCTACTACCTACGACGTCTGCCGATTCAAAGTCTCAACTTTAGTATCAAGAGAGTTTGTAGAAGACTTTAAGGCGGTGTAGAGCTTTTGAATCTCGTACTCCATTGCGTATTGCTGAGCTTTAACCTCCAAAAGGAGCTCAACCAACCTTGTATAGTTGGGATCAGTTTTAGTTTGAACACTGGCTTCAGCGAAATGAATTTGTGGAGCATCAAGAGATGGAGGAACATCGACTTGAATATGAGCAGCTTGTTGCTTGTCCTGATTGGGAGTCTCTTCTTCAATCTCAACCTCAGGAAAGTGAGATGCAAAGACTTCTTTTGGATTTGCAGGGGATCTGCAAATGCCATCACTAGCAGTAGGAATTTTCTCAAGATCTCCCCCGACTTGTTGCTTTCAGGTTGAGATGAAACTTCTCATTCTGCAGCCTTTTCTTTCTCAGCATTGGATTCCTTCCCTTGTGGATTTTCTTTGTCTTTGGAACCATCATCTCCTCTTTCTTCTTTAGAAACTCCTTTCTTAGTTTCGTCTGAAAGTGGTATGGCACCACTTACTCCATTTGAGTCTTCATCTTTATGGTCCTTCTCCATTGATCTTTCAGGTTCAACTTCTTCTTCATGCTCATCTTCTTCTTCTGCCTGTTCTTCTTCTTCTTGTTCTTCCTCTTATGTGTCTACTTCAGCTTCTGGTTCTACTTCAACTTCTTCTTCCTTTTTTTCTTCAGAATCACTTCCATGAAGATTTCTCAAGGAAAGAGTAGAGATGGTCAGGTCATCCTTCTCTTCTTCATCCATCAAGAGAACACGCCTCTTTTGCTTCTTCAAAGTTGCTTGGGCAATACTCTTCCCTTTCTTTTCTTTGCAAAAGTCGATTCTGCCTTAGTTCTGCTTGTTGATTCCTTCTTCAGACACTCAATCACCTTGGTTAGATCCTTCATCCTCATTTTCGAGATCATCTTCAGTCCTATCACCATAGGACTAATGGTTCTTGTGTAGAGCAGATAGGGAAATTGGATCTTGAAGTGGCGAAACAACTTGGTGATCAAAGCCGCGTAAGGCAATTGCCCTTTTTCCTTCATAATTGTCCTGTACATGTGCAGGAAAATAGTGTGGGGTAGAGAAAAAGGAATGCCATTGCAAATGGTCCACATGATCTTTGCTTCGAATCTGGACACATCAATCTTTGAGGATGCCTTGGGTCTTAAGCAGTTAATGACAATTTTGTGCAACAAAACATTGGTTGCTGGCAATTGAGAGTAAGTGATACTCCCAATAGGCATCCTGTCATTCACCAAGAAATGAGTTGCTTGACCAATTGAGATTTGTATCGGTTGAACGCCACTTTTTCTACTTCTAGAATGTCAGCGAGAGTGTCAACATCCATAACAAAAGCTTTTCACAGACAATGAATTGAATGTGAGTCTGGTCAAGAAAGGATAGATTCGAGTAAAATAAGCAATTAACTCAGGGTAGGCCACAATAGTCTCAGTAAAAAACTTTTCAAGTTGAAGAGCAGCCAACTTTGCCCTTAAATCAACCTTGATTGAGTTCAGGAAATCGAAATCCATTGTTAGGGTTTATTACTCCTCTTCAACATCTGGGTATAAACTCTTTTGTGCTCCTTAGAATGAAATAATCTCATTCTCTCTCCAGGAACATCAGTAGAAACACCTATTATGGGTTGGAAGGAAAATAAAGAAAAGCTTTGTTTGCGAACCTTCTAATGCTATACCCAAACATTCCATTGTTCTTAAGAACACTGACTCGTTGCTATGCCCATGTCCTCTTAGGAAATTAGTAATAAAAGTCATAGGAGAACCACCCTGCTTTAGATAAGTGTAATGCTTATAAAGAACCTGGGGTGTCAAAGTTTGGAGAAGAACTGCGTTTTGCTCGACTTCCTCTTCCAAAGGTTGGCGCGGAGGGTTTTGTGGAGAGTGTTGTGGAGAGTCGTCTTTAGTGAGATCGAAATGCACTGGTCCTTCTGGCATGTTTCGAGGACCTTGACTACCAATCTGAGAGGATTTCCTTTGGAACGACATGAATGTAGACTTTGAAGATTTTGAAGACACGTTCGAGTGAAAAAGATGGAAACTTGTAGAAAGGTTTTGAGAGTAAGAACTAGAGTGAGAGAGAATCGATATTCTAGGGTTTTGAAAAGATGTGATCGAAAGAAATACTAGAAAGTATTTTAAAGAAAAAGAAATGTCACATCGAAAGGGGGTATATGAAACATTATAAGAAGGAAAAATGCCTTTCCAAAACTAATTTTTGGAACAAGATTTGAGGAAATATGCCTTTCCAAAACGTCACATCAAAAGGGGTATATTGAAATCTCATTTGGAATAACTTGAAATTTTTAAAACAAGCAAAAGCAAGTAATAATCTAATTACTTCTAACCTCGCTACTGGTGCATAGGTCTTGTCATAGTCTATCCCTTCTTCCTGTGTATATCCTTTCGCCACGAGTCTTGCTTTGTTTCTGATCACCTTTCCTTTCTCATTCATCTTGTTCCTGAAAACCCATATTGTTCCAATCACAGATTTGCCCTTGGGTTGTGGAATCAGTTTCCATACATCGTTGATGTTGAATTGTTTGAGTTCTTCTTGCATAACTTCTATCTAGCTTTCATCAGACAAGGCTTCGTCTACTTCTTTTGGTTCTATCTTAGAAACAAGTGCTAGAGCATTGAACTCTTCTCTTCCTTTGGATCTGGTGCAAATTCCTTCATCAATGTCGCCAATGATGAGTTCTTTTGGATGACTTGACTTGTGCTTCCAGTTGCTATTTGCTTTGAGAGTCTGTTGATCCTCTATTTCATTTGAATCTTCTCGATTTGCTTGTTGTTGTTCTCTAGAAGTTTGAACCTCTTCAGGGAAATAGACTTTGTTAAGTTTGGAACAGGTTCAGACTCTTCTAGTTGAGTCTGATCTGGTTGAATCTGTACATAATCTTGAAACTTGATGTTCATAGATTCTTCCACGGATTAAGTCTTATTGTTAAAGACTCTGTAAGCTTTGCTTGAAGTCAAATAGCCAATGAAGATTCATTCGTTTGATTTTTCCTCGAACTTTCCAGATCGATCATTCGCATTCTTCAGAATAAAACATTACAGCCAAATACATAAAAGTAGGAGACAATCGGCTTCTTAGAGGAAGAGAAAACATGTTGAAAACCAGATTCATCATCGAATTTCACAAAGTTCTGATTTTCAAACTCACCTTTATGGTTAATTCGTATGCTCGAAATAGTATAACCCTTTTCATTCTGAACCTTCTTGGCAAACTTCGAGAAATAAGAGAAGGCTTCAGACTTACTTGCCAGAAAATATACCTAAGTGAAATGAAAGTAATTATCCACGGTTATTAGATAATATTTCTTTCCATCAATACTTTGAATTCGAGTTGGATCAAAAAGGTCCATATGGAGAAGCTGTAATGCTCGACTGGTAGAAACTTGATTTACAGGTTTAAAGGAACTTCTGACCTGTTTTCCCAAGACACAAGGAGTGCCTAATTCAGAATTTTGATAAGCCAGATTAGGAAGTCCTTGAACCAGCTTCTTAGAGGAAATTTTAGCAATTTGCTTCATATTAACATTACCAAGCTTTCGATGCCAGAGACTTACTTCATCTTGAATAGAGATTAGACACGAGAACTTTCTGGGTTTATGTCCAGAAGGTATATGTTGCCATGCCTTCGCCAGTAAAAGATTGAGAGAAGTCTTGACTCGTTCAAGAACAAATGCCTTCTTAGAAATTTATTTTGAAACCAGTATCGCAAAGTTAACTTATGCTCAGTAGATTGTAGTTCAAACCTTCCACTAAGGAAACATTATTGATAGTTAGGCTTTCAATCTTCATAGTTCCACATCCTACAATTTTTTCCTTTTGTTTCCTCCAAAAGAAACTTTTCCTCCATTCAGTCTAACAAGCTTTATGAAGTAGCTTGAGTCTCCTGACATATGCTTCGAATAGCCATTATCCAAATACAATTTAATCTTCCTTTTGATAGTGACCTATGATCAAAAGAAAAACTCAAACTTTTTTTGGTACCCAGATTTTCTTGGGTCCAGGAGAGTTAGTATTAAAGATAGTCTTTGCCTATTCCTTCTTAACTGGTCTCCAAACCTTGGGACATTCTTTCTCTAAATGTTCTGAGTTGTTACACTTTGAACATCTTAGTGCGCTTTGGCCAACAAGTTTTACAAAAACTTTTTGAAAGTGATTTTTGTAAAATGCCTTTGTAGGTTTTTGTTTAATTCTCTCTTTGCTTTGGGAAAATCAATTAATGCAACAATTTCTAAAGTCATACCCAAACCAAATTTGTTAAAGTAGGGTATTTGAGTTGAAAGGATTTTCTTCAGTTTTCGGATCCTCTTGAAAATCTTTTTGTAATATTTAAAATCTCTTTTCAAGATAAAATTTTCTTTTGAAAGAAAATCAAAATTTTCTTTCAAATTATCAAAACTTGTATTCAGATTTTCAAACTTTTTTTTTCCAAGAAACTTCCTGTTGCTTGAGCTTAGAATTCTTCCTTTTTAGTTTGAGATCTCCTTTTAAGAGAGGATTTAAGACTGAGGCAGAGTTCATGTATATACTTAGTGTCACACCCCGATCCTTAAACACGTGCCCATCCATCACCTAGTCGATTTATAGCGATGTCCTAGGACGCATCGCTAACCCCTTTTTCATTTTAATACGCATGCGGAAGCAGATAATAATCCCATGACAATAAAACATTGGGATAAAAAAGTAGGCCATAATTTTCACAAAATGAAAACACATAACCACACTTTTATACAATGATATTCAGAAGTTTGATCTACTATATATCCAATCCAAACCCAAAGTTTGCAAAACAAGATGGGATCTTGGTTCTCATTTGGGTCGTACTCAGGATCCTCCTCTGATTCCTCTTCACTAAGCTCGTTTTCTTCCAGCTCCTCTTCTTCTTCCGGTTTGTCCTCGAGCTCTTCTTACTCAAAATTCACCTCTGGCTCGTCTTTAGCTTCCTTTGCTATAGGCTCCGCCTTTGGCCATTCCGAATCCTGATCCTCCTCCTGTTCCTCCTCTTGCTCGACTATCTCCCCTTCTTCTGGCATGCTCCAATTGGATCCTACTGCTGAGTACACAGGTGACTCAGCATTGGTCTCGAGTTTCAGGTGCTTTGCATCCACCACTGACCCATCCTTGTGATCGGCTGTTCCTTTCCCGAATGCCTCCTCCAGGACAAACATAGGCACATTAGTTTCTGGCGTGGGACGCACTCTTCGCCCATCATAGTACTTACGATACCATGATCGATACTTGTGGGGCCTCAGGGTGTCTTTTCCCATGTCAACCTAGACGATCGATTGAACTAGGACGTACTTTAGTCCTTCCGAGTGGGGATGTATCGGGAAGTGAGTCTCCATGTCCGTGACTTCCACTAGAACACCATAATGCATAGGAGGACGATGAGGTGGAGGTGCTGCCATCTAGGGGCCTGAAATGGTTATACAATAACCATTGAGAGTATGTCTCAGCAAGTTCTACCCCTTAAGACTTGATTAGTAAACCAATACGCAAATCAAACTGCTTATGCACACACGAGTCGGGGGACTTACCTTGGCCTTAGATTCCACTTGCATATTAGCAAAGTTTAATAGGCACCCAAGCAATCACATCGCAGATCGATATCTCCATCCATCGATCTAGTCGATTACATGTCAATCGGACCATTCATCGGTCAATTTCATCCATACTATACAATTTCTAGTATAATATACCTAATCGCCAAGCCATGTGCATTCTCTAAGGTGTCGAATCACCAAGGCGACATATTTAGTCATTGAGCCACGTGCATTCTCTAAGGTGCCATATCACAAAGGCGACGTACTAATCACCGAGCCTCGTGCATTTTCTAAGGCACTTATATGCCAATGCGATGTACTAATTATTGAGCCACGTGCATTCTCTATGGTGATATTCCAAATTACCGAGCCATGTGCATTCTCTAAGGCGACTTTTCGCCAAGGTAACGTACTAACAACTAAGCCATGTGCTTTCTAAGTGATATATATTCAACAATTACGTGCATTCTCTAAGGTGTCCTATACACCAAAGCGATGTAATAATCGCCGAGCTATGTCGCACCGCATTTCTTCTCATCTTTTATCATAACTGATGAAATATCGTGTGTGGGCACACGGTTCGCCTTAGCCAAAATATAATATTTTCCTTTCCATAACTCCCACATTTTCCAAAGTCCACTAAAATATTTTTTGCATTATTAACTGATGCCCGGTTATTTTTCAATTAATAACCAACATTATTCAATTTAGGAAATAATTCCTAAATTCACAAATAATTCAATTCAGCACAAAATTAAGCTCAATTAAATAAACAAACTGCGCCACAATAATTAGCATAAAATTCCGGTCGTCACTATCCCTGCCTAATTTCCGGAAATTAAATAAATAACTAAATAATTTCGAAAATTAATAAATAAATACAAAAAAATCCAATTTAGGCCCGTAATGCCTAATTGGAGCTCGAGACAGGTCGAGAAAAATCCCGAGATGCATTCAATAAATATGCATTTAATAAATAATATCGACTATCCTCTAGCTAATTACACTAGTCAAATGCTTAACAGGTATCACAATTATCTAATAATCACTAATCCATTCTAATCTAACCACTTAATCTTACTTAATTAACACTAATAAAACCTTAAGCATCATTAGCAAACTAAGCAAGGATTAGTGAGCTAAACTCACCTGTTTGACGATCTACTCGGATTGAAACGTTGCGAACATCGTGGGGGATGTTTAACTCCAAGGCGGGCATAGGAACTGAGGCCCACAAGCACCTCAAAACGGGCCTTATGGCTTCTGTGAGACCCACTCGATGAGCTGTTGTTCTTATCGCAAAACAAAGGGGAAAAAGGTTGGGTTGGCGAGACGGAGCAGAGGGTGGACCGGTGGAGGTTGAATGGCTAACAGCGGGGCTCTGGCGAGGCTGAACGGTCTTCAACACCGCTTAGGTGCTACTGGACGGTGGCTGAGCAAGTGGCTGGACGCGTGAGGGAGGCGGAGAGGACAGGCGTGACAGCGAGGTGGAGGCGCAACGGTGACGGCGTGCGGCTTTGGCGTTCTAGGCGCGTGATGGCTCCGGCTTCTCCCTTACTGGCTGCTGGATTCTCATGGCTTGGAGGAAGAGAGAGGGCCTTGGACGGTGGAGTGAGGGAGAGGATGAGGGGAGAGAGAGGATAGAGATGAGTGAGAGATGGAGGGGCCCTTGGCTTGATTTTTCCAAACTTGCTCTCCAAGCTTTCATCCTAGACCATACACATATACTTGGCCTCCATTAGGCCACACACACACCTTCCTCACAACACCTCAATAGGTTCAAATGGCAAGGGGAGGAGGGGCTAAGAATTTGGCTTAAATCCCTCTCAATTGGACACCATTCGTCACTTGATTTTAACTCAATTGGCTTTGATAAATTCAATTGGTCATCCATCACTCATCTTAGCTTTTTTCCTCACCCATAAATCCATTCTGCTTTCCAATTTTGCCGTCAAAAACCATCCTCGGCTTGTTCTGCACAATAACGACCATGTGATGACATTTTTCCAAAAAGTCTCGATTGTCAAAAAAATCTTCTCAGATTGAGTCGTGAGTTCTAGAATTTATTATGATATGACAGAATCTTCAAATTCTGGAATTGGACTTGAATTGGCGGTTTATTTCCATTCAGCGCGTTTTTAGCGTGACTAAAACTACCGGGTAGTTTTCAGAACTTTTTTAGGACAAATGAACTGTGGTCGATTTTCTTCAAACCACTATGAATCCACTCGACTCAATGGCAACTCTCGATTATCGTGAAAATCTTGAGGATTCAAATACGGACACAAGGTACCAAAACGATAGTAAAATCAAATTAGTGTCGCTTGACGAGAATTTCCCAATTTATTGGAGTCACCCACGGTTGGCCACACATCTTAGTCGAACTGACCTATCTTTGATCTTAAATCGATTTTTAACTGTGCCATAATGACCTCTAAAGATAAGCATGGTTGAGAAGCCGATTCTTGGTCGAATTCTCAAGTCTATTACCTTAAAATTTCTTAATAGCTTCCTTGAATAGTTTAGTTATCTCGAGAGTGATCAGTTTTGAGAACAACCCTATAAGCGTGTTGATGAAATGCCCGATTAATTCAGTAGAAGACAGGTTGAAAATTCAGGATGTCACAACTCTTCCTCTCTTATAAAAATTTCATTCTCGAAATTTAAACCTTACAAAACTTCAGTAAAAAGGTGGGGGTACAATTCTCTCATCGACTCTTCAGTCTCCCATGTCACTCCTTTAGTACCGTGGTGTTGCCAGACCACTTTGACCAACGAGATGGTCTTTGTACGATCCACAATCTGAGCTAGGCTTTCAACGTATGACACACGGTCATCCACGTCCAATTCCTTGAAATTGAGCACGCGAGTCGGGTCAAGCTCGTACTTCCTTAACATCAACACGTGAAAGATGTTATGCACTTGCGCCAATTTTGGCGGCAACGCAAGACGATACGCTAGGCTTCCGATTCTCTCAAGAATTTCAAACAGACCTACATACCTCGGACTCAGTTTGCCTTTCTTACCAAAGTGCGAAGTTTCCCTTATTGGTGATATTTTCAGAAAACGTGATCACCAACTTGGAATTTCAAAGACCTTCGACGTTTATCTGCGAAACTTTTTGCCTGCTTTGAGCAGTCTTTAATTTGTTTCTGATCACTGCCATAGCTTCCACTGACTGCTAGACCAACTTTGGGCTTGTGATCTTCATTTCTTCGACTTCATCCCAACACACTGATGTCTTGCGCGATCTGCCATACAACGCTTCAAATGGAGCCATTTTGATGCTATGTTGATAACTGTTGTTGTAGGCAAACTCTACCAGGTGTACCTGATCTTCCTAACTTCCTTTGAAGTATATTACACAAGCTCTCAGCATGTCCTCAAGGGTCTGAATTGTCCTCTCGGACTGGCCATCCGTCTGAGGATAATATGTCGTACTATACTGAAGCTTGGTACCTAAGACACTCTGCAAGCTCTTCCAGAAAGCTGTAGTAAACCTCAGGTCTTGATCTAAGGTTATTGTGATCGGCACTCCATGCATACGAAGCACCTGATGTACATAAAGGTCTGCATGTCTATCCAGACTTAGGTCATTTTGAACTGCAATGAAGTGAGCCAACTTTGTCAATTTGTCGACTACTACCTAAATTGAATCATTTCCTCTCTGACTCCTTAGTAGTCCAGTCACAAAATCCATCGTGATATGCTCCCATTTCCTTTCTGGAATCGTGAGAGGTTGCAGATGTCCTCTCGGCTTGCAATGCTAGGCTTTAACCTGTTGACATGTCAAACACTTGGCGACATGCTTGGCGATGTTCGCCTTCATACCAGACCACCAATAGTGTTGACACAGATTTTGATACATTTTAGTACTTCCAGGATAAATGCTGTAATTGCTACGATGTGCTTTAAATAAAATATCTTCTCTAAGCTCCACATCGTTAGGTACAACCAAACGTCCTCGGAATCTCAGTATCCCATCATCAGAAACCTGAAAATCCGCCTTTCTTTTATCAGTGTCCTCCTGAAGTATCTTTTGTACATCTGGGTTTGTTAGTTGGAGTAGCTTGATTTTGACCTGGACATCCAGTTCAATTCTGAGGGTGGCCATAAGACTTGAAAGCTGGCCTACCTCAAATTTGAACACCGAATCTCAAGCTCTCTCTATTAAGTTCTGCTCCTTAATTGGTATATGCACAACTGAAGACTTTCGACTCAAAGCATCGACGACCTTATTCGCCTTTCCCGGGTGATATAGAATATCATAGTCGTAGTCCTTAAGCAATTCCATCTATTGGTGTTGTCTCATATTCAACTCCTTCTAAGAGAACAAGTACTTAAGATTCTGATGGTCCATAAAGATCTGAAATCTTTCCTCACACAAATAGTGCCTCCAAATCTTCAATGCAAAGATAATCGCTGCGATTTCTAAGTCACGCGTTGGATAGTTTAACTCATGAGGTCTCAACTGACGGGAAGCGTAGGCAACAACTCTACCATGCTACATCGGCACACAACCCAATCCTTTGAGTGACGCGTCACTGTAGATCTTGAATCCTCCGGGACCAGATGGAATTGTTAGCACATGTGCGGTAGTCAACTTTTCTTTAAACTCTTGAAAATTACCTTTGCACTTGTTTGTCCACACGAATTTTTCTTCTTTCTTTAGGAGCTTTATTAGAGGCGATGCTAACGATGAGAACCCTTCCACAAACCGTTTGTAATAACCTATCAAACCTAGAAAACTTCTGATCTCTATCACTGTAGTTGGTCTTAGCCAGTTGATCACTGCTTCTATCTTGCTCGGGTCCACTGAAATTCCTTCACCTGAGATCACATGCCCTAAGAAAGCAACATGAGTTAACCAAAACTCACACTTGCTAAACTTAGCGTACAACTAATGAACTCTCAGTGTCTTTGGCACTAGTCTCAGATGACTCTCATGCTCTTCATCACTTCTTGAATAAACTAGAATATCATCGATGAACACGATGACAAACTGATCTAGGTACTCCTTGAATACCCTGTTCATTAAATCCATGAAAGCAGCAGGAGCATTCGTCAACCCAAATGGCATCACTGTGAACTAATAATGACTATATTGAGTACAAAATGCTAACTTAGGAAGGTCCTCCTTCCTAATCATCAGCTGATGATATCCTGTCCTCAAGTCGATCTTTGAGAACATTGATGCTCCTTGAAGCTGATCAAACAAGTCATCAATCCTTGGCAGTGGATACTTGTTCTTGATCGTTACCTAATTGAGTTGTCGATAGTCGATGTATAGACGTAACAAACCATCTTTCTTCTTTACAAATAGAACTGGTGCTCCCCAAGACAATGCACTAGGGCGAATAAATCCTTTATCTAGTAACTATTGCCTTTGCACCTTCAGTTCTTTCAATTCAGATAACGCCATCCGGTAAGGAGCCTTAGAGATTGGCTCTGTCCCTAGAGCCAACTCAATCACAAACTCTATCTCTCTTTCTAGCGGTAGACCTGGCAATTCCTTTGGAAAGACATTTGGAAATTCTTGTACTACAGCTATGTCTTCCATCTTCAACTCCACAACTGTTGTATCCATGACAGTTGCCAGGTAACCTTGACAACCCTCATCTAATACCTCGTCTAATAGACGAGTTGTCTCTTGCAACGAGATCAGGACAATCGAGGGTCCTCCTCAATTCCCGACAAACTCGAAGCTCTTACCCTCTAACGGGTCAAACTGAATCGCTTTATGATAGCAGTCCATTATAGCTCATTGCTTGGTAAGCTAGTTCATGCCAATTATCAAATCAAAGTCATACATGGCTGGACTAACAAGTCTATTTTCCCCTCTCGCTCAGTAATCGCTAATTTGCAACCAGAACAACTTAAAGCAGTAATCACTTTATCCTTCAATGGTGTAGATATGCAAATTGCTAACTCCAGCAATACAAGACTCAACTCTAATAACTTAACATACTGCTGGGCAATAAAGGAATAGGTTGCTCCCGAATCAAACAAAGCATAAGCAGGTTGGTCGTTGAGCGAAACCATACCTGTGATCACGTCAGGCGCAGCTTCTACCTGACCCTGTGTGAGTTTGAGATCGGATTAAGATCGTTCACGAACAATACATTGACTGTGCGGCATCACTCGCAACTAGTATATCTACTTGAGCTGAGTTGATCTATACGCCATCCATTGACTGACTCATGATGGCACGTAATCGTCCATAACAATTCTTATGGTCGAACGATCTTTTTCACAGTTGACCACTCCGATCCATCGTAATTGATCTTGAGTTGCCTTGCCCCTAATTATCTAGTCAACTCGTGAACAATCCCTAGGATTGAGTCACAGCCTATCCTCGTTACTGACATATCATTCCTTAGTCTATTCCTCATGGTCTAAATAAGGGCCCGAATCAAGGATGTCACAATGTTGTTCACTATATTCAGTAATTATTAGATGACTAATTCTAGATTATTCAAACAAGAAATTGACACTTAAATTATGAATATCAGAATACCCCACTGACTAAGCACCAGCAACTGTCAATTTTATATCAGGAATTTATCGAAGCACCACTTAACTGTATTACCTAACTCTAGCAGTGTCAATGACATAGTATGCAATGCATTGATACAAGCAAAAGGTAGGGACAAAAATGCTTGAAATTTGATTACTCCGACGGGGATGTCACGCCCCAATCCTCGGGGATGTCACGCCCCAATCCTCGAGCGTGTGCTTATCCCTTGGTGGTCAATTAAATTGCGATGTCTTAGGACGTATCGCCGACCCATTCATTTTAATGCGTATGTGAAAGCGGATAGATAAATCCCCATACAATACAAAGATGGGATGGAAAAGCAGGACCACAACTTTGAAAATCACAACACACCTTTATACAAAGCTGACTAGTTTATTTACAGTACTAGTCTATACATAAAAGATCTACAAAAGTTCGGTCCTCAAAACAAAGCCGTCCTGTGACTAGTTAGTTGGACTCATTCGCTGATTCTTCAGTCACCATAGGTGCTGGGGGAATCGGGTCCTCCACCAAACCATATGGAGGGTCAACTGGACTCTCCCATAGAGTGGCATCAATTATCCTAGTGGAGATTTCAAAACACCTGAGGGGACCAACCCAGAATTCATTGGGTCCTTAGCGAAACCATGCTCTGAATCGTGAGGGACCCTATGAGGTAGGTCCTCTTTGACCTAGACGGTTGTCACCATAAGTTCATAGACCCAGTGACTTCTAGGATCGGGGTAGTTATAAACCCACTCGCTGACCCTCATCAGCCGACCAAAACGCTGCGGATGATTCGCTATCTAAGGACTTGAAAATGTTGAGCCCATGATGGGTTGAGACACTATCTCAACAAGTTCACCCTCTTTAAACTCCGATTAGGAAGGAAATACACCTAAAAGCAGTCTATGCACACACAAGATAGATGACTTATCTCACCTTAGTTCTTTCCTGCACGTTAGTATAATTCATATACTCAACCCATCAATTCAATTCAGTTCATCAATCAGCTCAGTCAAATCATCCAACAATCAATTGATCCACTCAAATCGATATCAACAGTACTATCTATCAATTTGATATGACCACTGCTACCACAAGCTGAAATAGACGGTCTTTACTCTCACAAGCTGATATAGATAGATAGTAGCTCGCTCAAGCTGATATATATAGATCGTGCTCCCATAAGTTGATAAAACGATCTTAGCTCACACAAGCTGCAATATATGGTCATAGCTCTCACAAACTGATATAGATAGATAGTAACTCGCTCAAGTTGATAAAACGATCTTAGCTTACACAAGCTGATATATATAGATAGTAGCTCGCTCAAGCTGATATATATATAGATCGTGTTCCCATAAGTTGATAAAACGATCTTAGCTCACACAAGCTGCAATATATGGTCATAGCTCTCACAAGCTGATATAGATAGATAGTAACTCGCTCAAGTTGATAAAACGATCTTAGCTTACACAAGCTGATATATATATCATGCTCCCATAAGCTGATAAAATGATCATAGCTTATATAAGCTGATAATGTATACTACTCTCACAAGCTGACATATCGAGCTCATAGGCTGATATAGTATACTGCTATCACAAGTTGACGTGCAAATGAACTCTCACAAGCTGACAAGCACTGTATAGTCTCACAAACTGATAAATCACCGTGTTAAAAATACCTGATAAAAATAATTGTGTGTAGGTACACAGTTAGCCTAAGCGAAAATTTCAATATCTTTCTTTTCAAAAATCCCACTATTTATAATAGTCCATAAACAAATTTTTAGCGTTATAAACCGACGCCCGGTATTTTCTAATTAAATACTGAAATTACTCAAATTTGGGATAAATACCCAAATTTACAATTTCCACTCAATTTGCAAAAATTAGCACTCAATTAAATAAACCAAGCACACCATTGCAATCAGCATGAAATTCAAGTCACCGGCTATCCTAGTATAATTTTCGGAAAATAATAAATAATTAAATAAATACCAAAACTAAATAAATAAATGTAATTAAATGCCAAAAATAGAAACTTAGGCTGAAAACACCTAACTAAACACTGAGACGGGCCCGAAAAATTTCCGAACCAATCTAGATAAATAATACAATCTATCTAGTCTTTAATTAAGTTGTTCTAACCACCTAACATGCATAAACGGATATTTAAATCGCTAATCCATTCTAATTAACCACCTAAACCATACTTAGCTTAAACTAATCTACTCTTAAGCATCATTAACTCCCTAAATAGAGTTTAGTGAGTAAACTCATCGATTTTGCGATTCGGTGAGTCCACGACGACGGCAACGCTAAGACGGGCGACAAACTCCAAAGCGGCGACACCCAATGAGGCCCAGAAGTGTCCTAAAATGGGCTTTGAAGCCCACGAAAGCTTGCTAGCCTTCGGTTCTGGTTGATGAAATGAGAGGGCTGAACCGGAGTTGGAAATGGCCAAGGCGATTGGCGGAGGCTGCTGTGGGTGGTGGCGACGCTTGACAGTGACTGGACGGCGCGGGGATGACTCAGGCAACTGGACGGGGGTTCAACATGGCCTGAGGATTGCGACGGATGGCGTGACAATGTGGGATGATCGGGTTGCGAGCGGGCGAGCGATCCGGCGGCTCAAAGCAACGGCTTTGGACAGTAGGGGGAATGGCTACTCAGTTTCTCTAGTTCTTTGGAGCTTCAAGGCGGGATGAAAATGGAGAAAGTAGGCTGTCGAAGAAGAAGGGGACAGTAGAAGGCTTAGGGGTCCCTCTTGGCTTCCTAAGCCTTCCTTCTATCCTCTTGTCCCTTGAAGAGGCCCCACCAGCCCTTGGCTGTCATCCATGGCCATTTTGCAGCCACCACGCTTCCCTTAGAAGCTTAATTGATGCCTTAAATGTTGCACACCATGGGGGCTACGAATTTTTGGAATATTTTCCCCCAAATCCACTTCAATTTCTTCTTAAATTGATTCAATCCAGCCCCCATAAATCCAACTAAGATGCCTACACTTCAATTTATATTTTCTCTCCAATAGAACCAACTTGCATCCCAAAAACGCGATAAAAAACAATCCCCTGAATTTTCCAATAAAAAATGGCCCTATTTTGAATTTGAGCTGTAGAAACATCGCAAAAAAACAAATGGCACCACATTCAAAACCAAAAACAAAAGTATCACCATCTGACAGTTGTTCAAAGTGCATTTTATTTACCTTGTAGCAGTATATAGTCCCAGTGAGAGCATTGATATCTTCCACCAGCTTCCTCATTCTTATCTCATTCCAACAATTCCTATAATGATCTCTGAGCACATAATCACTAGAAAATACAAAGCTTGAAATGGAAAATTACAAAAAAAGAAAAGAAAAGAAAGGAAAATAGCAATTGAAGTGATCTCTTTTTCACATTCTTCAAAAAATTAAGGGAAAATTTCAAAAAAGGACCGAAGTGCCCTTATTTTCTCAAATAAGGATTCAAAGTGGATTTTATTTCAAATAAGGACATGAAGTAGCCTTGATTGTTTCAAATAAGGGCTTGAAGTGGTTTTGGTTGTTTCAATTAAGGACCCGACCTCGCCGATCGCCAGCCGGTTAAATTCTTTGACTAGTTAAGAGTATTTTCGTTATTCGGCATTTTCCCTTATTTTCTTCATTTTTTTTTTCTAGTTCTTCTTCTTCCTCTTTGCTAGTGGTCGGCCCACATAGGGTTGGGTGAAGGTCACCCTCACTAGTGAGTGCAACCCATGTTGCCCATAGAGGAGGCAACCCTCGCCTAAGGCCATTTGTGAGGTTGGCCCTCGTTGGATCTGGCAAGGGTTGGCCTCACTTGCCCCAAACGAGGGCTCAACCACCCTCATTAGTGGGGGATGACCCTCGCCGACCCTTGCTAGCGGTCAGCTTGGCGAGGGTCGACCTCGCCTAGGGCCAGCAAGGGCCGACCTCATAAATGACCCATAGGTGAGGCCGTCCCTTGCCTTTGGCCAGTGTGGGTGGCCCTCGCAGGCGAGGACAACCCTTGCCCAGCCCTCTATGGGCATCACCGGTGGCTGGGAGGACGAAGAAGAACTAGGAAAAAGAAAAGGGGGCAAAATGGCAAATGATGAAAATGCTCTTGTAACATCCAGATTTTCGGGTTCTAATTTCGATCGGATAAATAGGGCCGTTTTGTTTAGTTGAAGCTAGGGATTGGGAAATTAGGATGCAAGTTGGATTATATGACGGAAAAGTCATGAAATGGACAAGGACATCTTGATGGATTTATTTAGGCTTCAATTGAAATTATTTGTTTGAGAATTGAACAAATTTGAGTAAGATTGAAGAAGAAAAATTAGCAAAATTCATATGCCCATAGACCCAACATTTTGAATTGTCTAAAGGCTTGGGCATTTTGGGGCTTGGAAATAAAAAGTGGAAGGCAGTTGGTGGTGGGCCATGAGAGAGGGAGAGAAACCGGTTCTTTCCTCCCCCCTTCTCTCTCTAGTCGCTGTCTCTCTCTTTCCCATCTTCTTCTTCGGTTGTGCGACTCCATGGAAGCCGAAGGCCAGAGGAAGCATCAACCATCATCGCTCGAACTAGGGTTGCCACCACCGTCGCACCGGAGTTGCCGCCACTGCTTAGCGACAGCCCGCGTGCCCTTTGCCCTTCTTTCTTCCCCATCCTCTTTTTGCTGTTCGAAGCCTGCAAGTTGAAGATTAGAACGAAAGCAGCTCGCCTGGGTTCGGAGCAGCAGCCGACGTCGCCGGGAGCTACTGCACACCGCCTCGCCGCCATTCGTCTCCCTCTCGCTCGCTTGAACGCTGTTCGCCTCGTCCAGTCGAGCTACTGCCTATGTCCAGCCTCTGTTTCACCTCTGGTTGGTCTCGTTCGGCCACCTCAGGCCGCCGCCCGACCACCTTCGGCCACCGTCGACCTCGCCGGAGCTCCGCCTTGCCCTCAGCCGCCCTTGGCCGCCTCAACCAGCCCTGAATCTGCCCCAACCAGCAACGATCAGAGGGTTGTAGAAATGGGTATGACAGAGGGGTTTTGGCCCGTTTTGGCCGCCTTCTCGAGCCCGGATGCTCGACCCGCTTTGAGGAAAGTCAATCCTCGCGTTGAGCCTGTCGTTTTGCGTGATTTTTATTCACTAATGCCTTCTTAGTGCGCTAATTATACTTAAAAGTTGATTAGTGTTAATTAAGTGTAATTAGATGGTTAGATTAGAATTGATTAGTGATTATTAGTTAATTGCTTTGCATATTAGTTGTGTGATTAGTGTAATTAGATAGAGAATTACCTGTAGTATATATTGGATGCTTCTTGGGAACTTTCCCGTCCCTTATCGGGTGTTAATTAGGCGATTCGGGCCTAATTGGAATTTTTAGGAATTAAATATTAATTTTCGAAATTAATTATTTAATTATTTATTTTCCGGAAATTCGACTTGGATGGTCAATGACCGGGATTTTATACTGATGATGGTGGCGCAGACCGTTTCTTTAACCGAGCTTCATATTGTGCTAAATTGGGATTATTGTGTTTATTTATTTAATTTTCGAAATTAATTATTTAATTATTTATTCTTCGGATATTAATGCTGAGGTGACTGACGACCGGAATTTCATGCTGATTGTCGTGGCATAGTCCATTTATTTATTTGAGCTATACGTTGTATGGAATTAAATAAATTGTGATATTTTAGGGATTTACCCTAAATTGATTGAAATTGAGTGAAATTGAATTATTGATTGGTAAATGGCCGAGTATGGCTAGTTAGCATTTGTACTGCCTTGTTGAGTTGTTAGTGGAGAAAGTGGTGGGAGCTAACGAGAATTCTATTGGATGAGACCGATCAAGTATGAAGTATAGACAGGCGTGGTTCGGTGATAAAGTACATCCTGTGCGAAACGGCGCCTTAAAGAACGCACGTAGATTGTCTATGACTTATGGCAGGCGTGGTTCGGTGATGAGGAATATCACTGTATGAAAATGGCATCTTAAAGAACGCACGTAGACTGCCTATGAATCGTGACAGGCGTGGTTCGGTGATGAAGGACATCACTATGCGAAAACGGCGCCTTAAAGAACGCACGTAGACTGTCAGTAATTTGTGACCTATGACAGGCCTGGTTCGATGATGAGGAATATCACCGTGCGAAAATGGCGCCTTAAAGAATGCACGTAGACCGTCTGATACTTATGTCACCTTGGCGAAATCGACGCCCGAGAGCATTGATGGAGCTTTGTGACTAAGTGTACCATTGGAGGTTATGTGGGATGGAGTGAATGACCTAGAAATGATTCGACTGACTTGTAATCAACTAGATCGATTGATTGATTGATGATTCGATCTGAGTGTGATTTAATGTGATTGATCATCGCTTTGATTTGATTTTGCGAATTGATTGATTGAATGGAAATGACCGTAAGTGGTCTTGTTGGCGTGTAATCTATTAAATCGATTAGACCGATGCTTCGATCTATGATGTGATTGCTTCGGTGCCTATTTGATCTGTGCTAATATGTAGGTGGAATCTGAGGCCAAGGTAAGTCCTCTGACTCATGTTATGCATAGGTAGCCCTAAGGTGTATTAGTTTACTAATCGGGTCTTAGGGGGTAGAACTTGCTGAGACGTTGTCTCAGTGGTTATTGAATAACCATTTCAGGACCTGGATGAGGAGCCTAAGGAGCATGAATCTGATGAGGAGATCCCTGTTGAGGAACTCGAAGAGGAGTACGTGGAGGAGGACCCTGAGGATAACCCCGAGTACGACCCGGATGAGGATTGAGATCCCGTCCTGTCTTGTCAGACCTTGTGTGCATGTGAATAGATGTTAGACCATAGTTGCGTATATATAGTATCGTAGAATACTATGAGATGCATGTAAAAAGGTGTGGTTGTAAATTTTCAGTATGAAAAATATATGGCCTGCTTTTCTAACCCATTGCTTTATTGTCTGGGGAATTATAACTGCTTCCGCATGTGCATATATAAATGAAAGGGTTGGCGATACATAGTCCTGGGATATCGCATTTTAAAATCGACCAAAAGTAAGGGATGTGTGCGTGCCTGAGGATCGGGGCGTGATAGCTCTTGATCGTCAGAAAGTCAGGTCCTTATTTGAAATAGATATAGTCACTTTAGATCCTCATTTGAAACATCATCTACTTCAGGCCTTTATTTCAGATAGTGATGTCACTATAGGTCCTTATTTGAAACAAGATCTACTTCGGGTCATTATTTAAGAAAATAAGAGCACTTTGGGTCCCTTATTGGAATTTTCCCAAAAATTAAATCAAGCTGTTGAAAATCTGTATAATTGGACATGAATCTCTGATTCCTCATCATCATTATCACTGCCCATTCTTTGATTTTCTCCTGCGTTTCGGTATATGGGGGGTTATAGTTGGAAGCGAGCAAGGGATTTGCAATCAATTTCGTTTTTTCATGAACCTTTTCTCTGTAAATTAGTTGGCAATTTTTGGTTTCTCTTTTCGGGTATAGGAAGCACCAGTTGAGGATTAGGAGGATGAGCAGAGGAGGAGGAGAGAAAGGGCCAGCCGCCACGAAAACCCCCACGGATTTCCTGAAATCTATTCTTGTGAGACCGGTTGTCTTGTTGTCAACTGAATTACATACGGTACTTCTCTCAACATTGTCTCTCTGTGGGTTAGAAAAATTCTTCAACAAAAATATTGCTCGACATGGCCCGATAATGCTGAGTTTCCCGATTATTCCCATCCTCATTTCTACGCATTGTACTGAATCCTATGTGCCCATGAACTACATGTCTCAAACTTTAAGTAGTTGGGGATGATCTATGGGGACTTGAATTCTCAGCAGCTCATATGAGATTTGATTAAATGATGATCGCACAAGATGCTTGTTTTGTTTTTCGGAAAACAGAGTAGAAACAAGATCTTGCACGTGCGTTGTGCTATTCAATCACAATATACCAAAAACCTTTCTTTGATGGCATGAGAATATACAAAAAGAAGAAAACCTGGCTTTCAAACTTCATGGTTTTTTTCTTTTGGGTGTTGAAAGAGAGGGAGGGAGAACAAGCGCAGAGAAAGAAAAGGGAAGAACTGGGGTCTGTCTTTTCTGATCATAAATTAGTAAAACTTATATGGAATCAGGATTGGGTTGCTTGAAAGCCATTTGATACATTCCGATGACCCTAGGATGAAAATGAGAGGATTATGGGTGATGCCCTTTATGTGGGCCTGTGCCGCGTAGTTTTCTCAATTGAACTTCCTCAATTTTCGATTTGTAGGAAATCCTAATAAAGAAAAAGCTGGTGTCTTTCGGTTGTCAACTTGTAGAAGTTTTGTAGACCTTAGTGCTTGTGACGTCAAACCTGGAGAAAATGTGAGTTGGGTGATTACTAAATTGGTTTATCTGCAACGCTCCTGACAAGCATGTTATTACTTTCCCACGCTACATCCAGGCTATGCCGATGATTAGCTTAAAACCACAATCTCGCGCTGTCTGAAGTTGTGTGGTATTCTTTATGGAGCTTTTCTAGCCTGCCTAGATGGATATATGAACATAGCAAAGGAACAGACGGAAGAGTACGTCAATGGGCAGCTCAAAAACAAGTATGGCGATGATTTTATTTGAGGGAATAACGGTAGTACTGTTTGCAGAATTTCTACTTCTTAAATCATTTCTTTGCTGATTTACACCGTGCCTAATTGGTATGACTAATTGCAGTTCTGAACATCAGTACTTCAAAGCGAACTGTGGCATATGGGGCTTAGCATTGATTCTGCTATGTAGGATGGGGTGCCAGTATGGGTACCTTCCAAAATTAAGAGCTGTTTTGTGATTCTTACTGATAATTTTGCATCTCATGAAATCGGTCTATAAATTTCTTGACAAAGACTCTTATTGTCCTAGCTCTTCCTAATTTAGCATGTCGTGATACATATCTGGCTCTCTATTTGTGTATTGTCAATTGGTATAATGATGTCCTATCTATGAAGAAGGCGAATCGTTTGTAAGCATCAACCTCTGGCAGATGGGGCTTTGCGTTGATTCTGCTATGTAATGTAGCATGGTGTGCCGGTGTGGGTACCTTCCAATATTTAGAGTTGATTTGTGATTCTTACTGTTAATTTTGCATCTCATGAAATCGGTTGTTGCTTGACAAAGACTCTTAGCGCCCTAGCTCTTCGTAATTTAGCATGTCGTGATACGTATCTGGCTCTTTGTTTGTGTATTGCCAATTGGTTCAACGATGACCTGTCTACGAAGAAGGCAAATCGTTCGTAAGCATCAACCTTTGGCAAATGCGGCTTAGCGTTGATTCTGCTATGTAATGTAGAATGGTGTGCTGGCGTGGGTACCTTCCAAAATGTAGAGCTGATTTGTGATTCTTACTGATAATTTTGTATCTCATGAAATCGGTTTATGAATTGCTTGACAAAGACTCTTACTACCCTAGCTCTTCGTAACTTAGCATGTCCTGATACGTATTTGGCTCTCTGTTTGTGTATTGCCAATTGGTTTAATGATTCGTTTGTAAGCATCAACCTCTGGCAGATGGGGCTTAGCGTGATTCTGCTATGTAATGTAGCATGGTGTGCCGGTGTGGGTACTTTTCAAAATTTAGAGCTGGTTTGTGATTCTTACTGATAATTTTGCATCTCATGAAATCGGTTTATGAATTGCTTGACAAAGACTCTTAGTGCGCTAGCTCTTCCTAGTTTAGCATGTTGTGATGCGTATCTGGCTCTCTGTTTGTGTATGGCCGACTGGTTTAATGATGTCCTGTCTATGAAGAAGATGAATCGTTTGTAAGCATCAACCTTGGATGCCATCTAGCAACCGGAAGAGTCAGATTAGATTATCTAGCCAATCATGTGAAATTACACACTCAAAAATTTACATTTCCTTGAATGAAAATTGTACCTTTGGTTTTTGAGAATTAGCTATTCCATTTCGAATCTCTTTCCTGCAAAGCGATTATCCGTTGTCTCATAAGAAATACAGGAGGAATAGCTAATTAATTGGCTTCTTTACAAGAATAACAATGACGTTTTAGTTTGTCCGAATTGCTCGACGGTAATAGGCTCCTATTATACATTTTGTGTCTTTTATTAGGAAAATCTCAAATAAGGACCCGAAATGACTTCATTTTCTCAAAAAAGGACCTAAAGTAGAGCTTGTCTCAAATAAGGATCCGAAGTAGTCATTTAGTCTCAAAAGAGGACCTGACTCGCCGGCCGGTGAACTGATGCATTTCTGATGTAGATTCCGGCGACCTAATCAGGGTATTTTCGTCCAAAAAATATTTACTTTTCATTTTCCTTTTCCCCAGTTCATCTTCTCCATCTGCGAGCAGACCTCCAGTATCTCGCCGGTTGAGTAATTGCCGGCGAGATCGAGCCACTTCAGCTTCTTGAGCCCCGCCATCTCCAGTGGTAGCGGCCCCGTTAACTTGTGTCATTGCCCAAGTGGAGTTCTTTGAGCTGGGTTATCGCCCGCGAGGACTTTCTTTGGGGAAGATCCTGGAGAGGTTGAGGAATCGGAGGGAGGTGGGGCTGTCGAGCTCTGGCGGGCGGGTCCCGGTGAGGTTGTCGGTGGTGAGCGTGAGGTTGACGAGGTTGCGGAGAAGGCCGATTTTGGGTGGGATGTAGCCCGAGAGGCCGACGGATGTGATGTTGAGAGAGACGACCCACGAGCCGGCGTCGCACGTGACTTCGGTGAAGGAGCAATGCGGAAAGGGCGGTGGCGAGAAGGAGGAGGAGGAGTCGACCCAATCGCCGATGGTGGCGGAGGGAGGCCCGACCATGGCGGTTTTTCGAGAGCACGTCCAGGTCGCTCCGTGCATGGGAAGCGGAGATGAAGAGGAGGAAGAAGAAGAAGACTCCATTGCGGGGCGGTTTCGTCCTCGGTGAGTTCGGCGAGGCCAGCAAGGTGAGGCCGACCCATGCCGGTCCCACGACCTTCGCCGACCCTTCCCCACTTCCGATGTCCTTGATTTGGGCAATGCCTATCTTCGACGAAGAAGACGATGAACAGGGACAACACCATGGGTAGATCAGGAAGAAGATGAACAAAAGAAGGAAAACAAAAAGATAATATTTTTTGGACAAAAATACCCCAGACCAGGTCGCCGGAATACGCATTGAAAATGCATCAGTTCGCCGGCCGGCATGTCAGGTCCTTTTTTGATACTAAATGACTACTTTGGGGCCTTACTTGAAACAGATTTCACTTCGGGTCCTCTTTTGAGAAAATGGGGTCACTTTGGGTCCCTATTTGAAATTTTCCCTTTTATTATGAATACAAAATCAGGGTATTCCTGAATTTACAGCCTGTCAATTGGGAAAATTCATCTGACCTAAAAAGCACAACTTCTTAGATTTCTTTTTATAGAATTATCAGCATGAACTGATCATTTACTATCAGTACGAAAAGACGCACGCAAGACTTACTCTGAGGAACGAAAATCCATCGATTCTTGGCATTAGTTACGAAGATACACAAGCTAGTGAATTCTATTCAAAATAAGAATAAGACAGTTAATGCAGATGAAATTCCCCATCCCAATATTCATAAAACACGCCCCATTCAGGTTTGTAGAAACAACCGAAATGAGCCATCAACAGCCAAACAAAGGCAAGAAGCTCTCCACCTTTGCTCAACACCTGCACATGTGCCTCTCCCTTAAATGAATTGCTGCATATGATAGCATCTCAGCCCACACTCCGCTCATCACCTTCCACTTCATTTCCCCTAGTGTTTCCATCTTTCGGGCCAAATCGGTCCCCTGCTTGAGCACGGATTTCGAAGGTTTTGCCCGAGTCAATAATCTCGAAGGATCCTCAAACAATTGCAGGCATAGACCCTCCACATCATTTGTCGCATCACTAACATGGTCCTGTAGTTCGCACAACGTGTCCGCTGATATCATTTGGACAATGCCCGCAACAGCGGACCCCACATTAGGCTCATTAAGTAAAGATATAACATGTAGTCAGAGAGGATCTTACTAAAGTCCCTTTCCTCACTTTTGGTTGTGGGTTTTTCACGGTTGTAGCAGATTTCAGTAGCAATATGCCACGTTACAACACTAGCATCGTAATTAGTCTTGTCGACATACAATAAAAGATTGTTGCAATTGATCTCCCCAAGGTAACTCTCGAGAAAGAGGTTACCTCTAGCCTCAAATATGTTCCTCATGTTTTTCTTCTTTGTGTTGATGGCTTTACGTCTCACCTCCATAAAGATAAAGATCCATAGCTTCTTAATAAATGGATTCTTGGTCACGTACTTCATATTTGCAATCATTGGTTCCCCATGTGTATGAACCCCTGCACCACGGCCTCCTGTGATTGTCTTACGAACTTGATAGAAACAAGAAATGATCTTCTTAGTCATACAAGATGGAAAACTATAGATATTAGAAAAGCATCAATGGCCCAATGCTGATCACGCTTATACATCTCTCTAGGACTTTCCTTCAAGATTTCAGAGAAAAGGTTGCAAGCAAATATGGATTCTGACCACCTTCGAAATATTAATGGTGTATCTAAGACCTCATAAGTAACATTGGCATTAGGCTTTACTTCACATTTGGCAAATCGGGGCTTCCTCAACTTATCTGCAGCATATATCAACTTGAATAGAAACGAAGCTGATTTATATGATCCTCCATTGTACCACATGATTATGGCAACAGTCCAATCGGAAAAAACTAGTGTTAAAAGAGCCATCACATCAAGAGCAATCCCTCCGAAAAGAAGGAAATAAGTTATTTCCACATCGAGTTTGAGGAGCCAATGCTTTTTCAAGCGATTGAATAGGATGAAAGCCATCATAATGAAAATAAAGGCTACACACCGAAAAATGTAGCTCCATTGAGAACGTATTGCCAACGTTTTTGTATGGAGCACCTCATAAATGAAATGGAGCTCGACTGATATAACCCTTAATGCATCCATAGCAGAAACTTTTTCAAAATATTCACGGCTCTTTTGCGTTGCATTCTTGTGAAGATGAGATCCACAAGGAAGACTTTAAAAATATGGAAGAAGCAGTAAGCATGCTTCACCACAACACTTTCGGCAAGCTTTGCTTCTTCTCCATTAGAATATCCTTCCTCTTGGCCATTGAGTTCTTTAACCAACTTCCTACATGTATGATAAGAAAACTCCTGTTGTGAGAGCATTGATTCCCTGAGCTTTGGGAGGCTTGAGAGATTAAGTGCTAGTAACCTTTCCACATTTTTTATTACTCCAGCAAGAAATACTAGCATCGTTGGAATCACTAGTGACTTATCACTAGGAAATATCTGCACAAAGACATAAATTGCAGCACTGACTTGGAATGTGAGAGTGAGTAGGTGGCGTCGCCAAGCGAGCTATCCTCCAAGGAGAAGGCAGTGATGGTGTCCGGACCACCAAGATGTAACAAGAGAAATGAGGCCCAAAATGCCTGAAGTGCTTCATTTACTTCAATTGCATGACCAGGCAATCTACCTTGATTCTCAGAGATAAGCCCAATCCCAAATGCAGCTACCCAATCAGCCATCAAATAGGCCAACCACAAGAAGAAAAGGATGTGGTAGTTCGTTGTTTTCTTTCTAAGGGGTGCAAATAGAATGAGAAAGGCTTGAAGCAAGAGGCTTAATATGACGATACCTCGAATGTTCCATTGCTTCCACATGTGCAAAATGAAGCTAAATGCCATCTTCTTGCTTAGTTTGAATTTTGCTGTTCCTCTCTAATATAATTTCGGTTATGACAAGGCTATTAGCTCAACTACCCATCAAGAAGACAATGCTTTCCAGACTTTATAAGGAAGCATTGAAGCAGAAATCTGCAAGTGTGGTGTGTACTGTAATGGTGAAAAGAGGTATATTTGGAAGCAGCACCGGTGCGGAGGGTCAATGGTTGGGACTTTGGGGCTTAAGAGGATGAAGCAGCACTTGAGCAGTGGCCTTGCTCTGCCTCCGCATCAGCTAGTGGTGTGACTACTGACACTTCATGAAGACTTTCTATTATTTCCTCGTACTGTAGTTTTATTTTTTTATCCGTCAGTTTAGATAATATTGCCATTCTACCATTGCCATGAAAGCAAGGTATTTGCATTTATATTTTTTTTCATTGAAGCTTTGACTATTAAATTGTATGCAGATGGACATTTAAAGTCTTATAAAATTCCATTGTTTTTTTTTTTTTTTTAAAAAGGAGTATAGCATTTGGGATAACTTAATCTTATTTAAAGTCGCCATCAATTAGAAAATTGCTCTTCAACACTAAACATTTCGAATCCTTCCTTAGAAACCTTCACCTTAACAGTTAAAAAACTGATTTGCATTAAATAAGTAAATTCCGAGTCCATGTATACCCTACTGATGTCATGGCTCCAATTAAGACGTGAGACAAAGCATATATGTTTGGGGGCCAAAGCTTTAGAAAGACTTGAAGCAAGAGGCTCAGTATGATGAAGTCTCAAATGTTTGATTTGTTCCACAGGTCTGAAATTGAGCTAAAATGCCATATTTTTGCTTAGTTTGGATTTTATCACTGCTCTCTAATACAATCTCAGTTACAACAATACTATCCTCTCAACAATCCATCAAGAACGTTGACATGCATCGAGAAAATAGTGCTTTGCAGACATTGTAGGAAAGCATTCAAGTAGAAATTTACAAGTGAGTGCATTGTAGAGTGCATTTGGAAGCATCTCCTCTCTCAATGTAATAATGAATATATTTTTACTTAAATATTAAGACAAATGGAGCCCTCACTTCTTCCTTGTGCATCAATAATGTCAAGTGCATCACGGCCATTTGTAAACCCTAACATGCAAACTTACTTACTCCTAAAGTCATTTTATAATCTTTCAAAAGAAAAAGGAAAAGAAATACGTTTCCTTTTCTGACACAGGCCAGTCCATGTACGCGGTGCCTACCCGAAGGTGGTTTCTTAATCATCTAACCATCAATGTAAGTACCTAGGCCCCTGCAGACCGGTGGTATCTCAATGGAAAACTAGTTTATGAAACCGAGGTGCAAATCACATGATGCCTCTAAATGAAACATATAAACATGACTCGCATGTTCAAGTAGTTAATCAAAGTTTGTTACATCATTTCTTCTATGAATCAGTGTATCATTTGTTGTTCAATTTTGTAAAGCCATGCTCATATTAACTTTAGACCGGGTCGGATTCTGCTGGGAAAACACCAATATTATATCTTTCTGCTGCCCCAATGCCTACTTACAACATCCATTTATATAGATGCCATTCACATGCCTCTAAACAAAACCCAACAGTGAAAAGACCCATTGCCAGTCCTTAAAAACTCATTTAAAAAATCTACTAAGGGTTTGGGTAGTTTGCTTTTTATTTGTTTCGAGAGTTTTAGATGGTCAACTTTGGATTTGTATTTGTACTAGACAATCGATATGATGTTCTAAATTTATGTTGAGGACATCTAGAATGACCATTACTTTTAACTTGTTTACTTAACTTTTGCTATTTACACAGTTTTATCTTTTGTTAAATCTAAATTTCCTAAACTTTCACGATACTCAAATATTAACACATGAACACACATGTAATTTTTTTATTTATAATTTTCTGAAATATCAATAATATTTGAAATTTTGTGGAAAAAGTTAGGAAAAACCCTTTTGCTTTTTTTAAAATTCACACAAATGTTCACCTTTTTGCGACATGCTCAATTTCACCATTAGGGCAGTAAATTTCATGTTTGAATATGTTGTGTAGGATAGTAAGTTGTCGATTTAGATTTATACTGATAAATTATTTATAAACAGTGTACATTGTGACTTCAAGATTATTAAAGATTGATAGATATTCATATCACGTGGGTAATTCGCATATATGCATTAGTAGATACCGTTTGAATAACTTTAGTAACTATCCAAAAGCCTGGTAAATTTCATTGATATGATGATACTCTTTGACATGTGTATATTGGTTGTAAGTTCTTAATCATACTGACTATTTTTAAAATGTCATGATAAATTATGCCTCTCAGATTATTAAGTTGTGTTTCTCATCCCTAAATTTGATTTGATGGAGGGGATTCGATCAAATCTAATAGAGATTATGCACAAAGGGAGGAAATTTTTTTGACTGAACTCGAGACGAAACTTTTGATTGCGTGGTTCCAGCACAAATTGAATGCCCCAGTCGATTGACGCGCATTGTTGTAGATGCTCAAAGATCAATTAGTCCCATCAATTTTTTATTATTATTTACAGCTAACAAAACAAGAAGACGAGCAATCCCATGATGTCTCCTTGTCATAGGACCCAGACCATATTATCAAGTCAACTACCGCCACTGGCACTATATTATTACAGGAATCCAAAGCCAGGTCTTAACCTCATTGGGTAGAGGCAATCCAATTCATATTTAGTAGTAGCTGAGTCAGGAAGCATATCATAATGGCCGTGTATGATGCCTGCAGACCAGTGGTATCTCAATGGAAAACTAGTTTATGAAACCGAGGTGCAAATCACGTGATGCCTCTAAATGAAACATATAAACGTGACTCGCATGTTCAATTAGTTAATCAAAGTTTGTTACATCATTTCTTCTATGAATAAGTGTATCATTTGTTGTTCAATTTTGTAAAGCCATGCTTATATTGACTTTAGACCGGGTCTGATTCTGCTGGGATAATACCAATATTATATCTTTCTGCTGCCCCAATGCCTACTTACAACATCCATTTATATAGATGCCATTCACATGCCTCTAAACAAAACCCAACAGTGAAAAGACCCAATCGCCACTCCTTAAGAACTCATTTTAGCAATCTACTAAGGGTAAATTTTTTACTTAAGAACTAAGGGTTTGGGTAGTTTGCCTTTTAGTTTGTTTCGAGAGTTTTAGATGGTCAACTTTGGATTTGTATTTGTACTAGACAATCGATAAGATGTTCTAAATTTATGGTGAGCATATCTAGAGTGACCATTACTTTTAAATTTTTTACTTAAGTTAACTTTTGCTATTTACACATCTTTATCTTTTGTTAAATCTAAATTTCCTAAACTTTCATGATATTCAAATGTTAACACATGAACTCACATGTAATTTTTTTTTTTAAATAATTTTCTGAAATATTAATAATATTTGAAATTTTGCGGGAAAAGTTAGGAACAACCCTTTTTGCTTTTTTAAAATTCACACAAATGTGCACGCTTTGATAATGAGTTTATAGTAGTATGTTATAGTTCACCTTTTTGCGACATGCTCAAGTTCACCATTAGGGCAGTAAGTTTCATGTTTGAATATGTTGTGTAGGATAGTAGGTCGTCGATTTCAATTTATATTAATAAATTATTTATAAACATTGTACATTGTGACTTCAAGATTATTAAAGATTGATAGATATTCATATCACGTGGGTAATTCGCATATATGCATTAGTAGATATCGTTTGAAAAACTTTAGTTAACTATCCAAAAGCTTGGTAAATTTCATTGATATGATGATACTTTTTGACATGCGTCTATTGGTTGTAAGTTCTTAATCATACTGACCATTTTTAAAATGTCATGGTAAATTATGCCTTTCAGATTATTAGGTTGTGTTTCTCACCCCTAAATTTGATTTGATGGAGGGGATTCAATCAAATCTACTAGAGATTATGCACAAATAGAGGAAAATTTTTGAACTTGCACTCGAGACGAAACTTTTGATTATGTGGTTCCAGCTGTCATGCCCCGATTCTTGAGCATGTGCCCATCTCTTGGTGGTTGATAAAATTTGTGACGTCCCAAGACGCGTCGCTGAACCATTCATTTTGAATGCGCATGCGAAGCGAAACAATTACCCCGAGAACAACCAACATGGGATAGAAAAGCAGGAAATATATTCACAACCAAAACACTTTTATGAACACCCCGGTTTATATACAAGACTAGCCTCTAGTCAAAAGCCTACTCAAATAGAAAGGCCTACAAGCCCACTAGGCTGACGAATCCCCAATTGAAAGCTCCGAGGTGTCTTGGGGATTTTGGGTCCCCACTGCACCACCAAGAGGGTCAGTTGTACCCTCACTAAAAGTGACTTCTAACACCGATACTAGGACCTCAAAATCCTGCAAGGGACCAACTTTGTATCTATTGAGCCTACAACGATACCATGCTTTGAATTGATGAGGTACCCTCTGGGGTAGACCCGCATCGACCCGGATGATGGTTGTTGTGACCAAATTTCGGGTGCACCACCTACAATTAGGTTGATGGACTACTAAGTCTAACTTAGCTCGGGCCTCCCAAGCCCATGCCAATTCACGACTTAGGTTCAAATATCTAGCATGCAAAAGATTTTCAATCAGGAGTTGCCACTAATCAGTTTACAGTAGGTCGATTAGACACCTACGTAAAATAATGGGAGAATTATTTCAGTTCTGCAAACCAGAGATTTTGGGTACGAGGACTTGATTACGTTAGATTTCTCTAACGCCCTTTTCGGTACATTTCTCTTTTATCTTGAAAAATGTTTGCAAACAGCTTTAATTAATTTTAATCTACTTTCCTAACATGTGAGGTGATCACACAGGTGCACAATCTCACTCAATATGCATTCCAATTGTTAATCACGGCCACACATGGCATGGCCTACTCGAAGTTCGGCGGTCTACTAGCGTAGCCAGGCATCGTCTCTCCCCATCAAGCACTACAATGTCACTACGTCAACGGCATTCCATAAAGAAGCTTCGGTTAAGAATCTACTGCGACTGGCATCCATTGGTAAGGCATCTCATATAAGGGCACGTCCAGCTCAACAGCTTAGGACGGGTTCTCTTAGCGAATACACGTCCATTCAATCTTGGCCCAGGATGCCATTCATTGCACTCAAATGCCTCAATTAAAATAGTGATCATGGCTTATTTTCTTCACATTAAAAATACACGGTAAAATAGTTGTGTGTGGGTACACACTCAATTCGAATTAGAAAAATTGATACCCTTCCTTTTTAAATCCCACTATTTGATATAATCTTTAAAATTATTTTCGGTGTCAAAACCGGACACTTGATAATTTAACCAAAATTTCTAAATTTTGAATTATATACTCAAAATTACAATCACCACTCAATTTACACAATTTAACACTCAATTGCAGAAATTAACCATACCATTACAATCAGCACGAAAGTCCTAGGTCACCAGCTATCCAGGTCTAATTTTTGAAAAATATTGAATAATTAAATAAATACCAAAATTAATTAAATAATTCAATTTAAATATCATAAATACTCACTTAGGCCGGAAATACTTAATTAACCGCCCAAACGGGCTGGAAAAATTTCCGAACCTATCCAGATAAATAGTACAACTACTCTAGTCCATAATCTATTCGTTCTAACCACCTAACATGCATAAATGGATAATTAAATTAGTAATCTAATCTAACTAACCACCTAAACCTTAATTAGCCTAAATTAATCATCCTTTTCGCATAATTAACTCAATAAGCATAGTTTAGCGAGTAAACTCACCGGTTTAGCGTTCCAATGAGTTCACAGCGACGACGACACGGAGATGGGTGACAAACCTCATAGCGGCGAAGCCAAGTGGGGCCTAGAAGAGGTCTGAAATGGACCTCGAAGCTCACGGTTGGGCTGAGGACTTTCGGCTCTGTCCTTGGGCTGAAAGTGCTGGAATAGAGGCCGGTTCACGCGAGAATGGCGAGGGATGGGTTGATGGGTAGCAACAGCAACGGCAGCTGCTGGACGGCTTCGACGGGGCTCCGGTTGAGCTCTACGGCGACCGGGAGTCTCGGGGACATGGGACTGGGCACGGCTGGAGTGGAACGAGTGGGCTAGCGACCGGGGCGGAGCGACGCGCGTGGGCGAGCAAGCGTGAATGGGTGGCGTGCGGTGGCTCGCGGCGGCTCGGGGGACTTGCGACGGGCTAGGGATGGAGTTGGCTGGCTTCTCTACAACTTCTAAGCTTCAAGGGGGCTGAAAATGGAGAAAGTGATATGTTGAAGAAGAAAAGGAACAATAGCAACTTGGAGTGTCCCTCTTGGCCTCCATTCTATCCTCTTGTCCCTTGAAGAAGACCCACCAGCCCTTGGCTGTCATCTATGGCCATTTTGCAGCCACCAAGCTTCCCTTAGAAGCTTCATTGATGCTTCAAATGTTGTACACCATGGGGGCTACGAATTTTGGAACATTTTCCCCCAAATCCATTGCGATTTCTTCTTAAATCGATTCAATTCGGCCCTCATAAATCCAACTAAGATGCACACACTTCAATTCACATTTTTCCTCGACAATAGAATCAATTGCATCCCAAAAATGTGATAAAAAACGGTCCTCTAATTTTTCTGGTAAAAAACGGCCTTTTATTGAATTTTCGTCGAAAATCTCCGTTTGCAGAAAAAATCTTCGGAGGATGAGTCGATAGTCCTAAAATAAATTGTGACACGACAGAACTTTCAATTTCTGAAATCAAATTCAAATTCGTGGTTAATTTCAATTTGGCACGATTTTAGTGTGACATAACCTAACAAGTAGCTTCTAGGAATTTTTAGTACAATTGACCCATGGTTGATTATTTTTGAGCTACATTATACATCTTTGACACATTGGTGACTCACGGCTATCCTGAAAATCTTGAGATTTCAAATACGGGCACGGGGTATGGAAATGACAGAAAAATTAGTCTAGTGCTGTTCGACAAGAATTTTGCAATTAGGTGGAATCACCCACACACTAATCACATACCTCTATCGAATCGATCTATCTTCAGTCTCAGATCGATTTTAACAATGCCGTAATGTGTGACATCTTGAATTTTTCAGTCTTGTTTTCAATTTAATAAATCGGGCCTTTCATCGACGTGCCTATAGTGCTATTCTCAAAGTTGATCACTCTTGAGATAACTTAATTATCTAGGAAAGTCACTAAGGGATTTTAATGCAATAGACTTGGGAATTCGACCAGGAATTGATTACTCGACTATGCTCATCTGCAAAGATCATTACGGCACAGTTAAAAGTCAATTAGAGATTAGAGATAGGTCAGTTCGATAGAGATGTGTGGCTAAACGTGGGTGATTCCACTAAATTGCAAAATTCTTGTCGATCAGCACTAGACTGATTTTTTTATCGTTTTAGTACCCCGTGTCCGATTTTGAACCTCGAGATTTTCACGACCACTGACATTTGCTAATGTGTTGAAGAGGTTCATTGTGGCTTGAGGAAAATTGACCATGGGTCATTTGCATTAAATTTTTGAGAAAGCTACTTGGTAGCCTAGGTCACGCTAAAATCGCGCCAGATTAAAATTAATTGCGAATTTGAATCCGATTTTAGAAATTGAAAGTTCTGTCATGTCACAAATCATTTTAGGAACATCGACTCACCTTCCGAAAATTTTTCTGCAAATCGAGATTTTTGGGGAAAAGTCGATATAAGGCCGTTTTCGACCGGGAAATGCAAAGGACCGTTTTTATGGCGAAATTAGGATGCAAGTAGGATCTATTGATGAGAATAAATGCCAATTTGATCGTGAGTTCGATAATGGAATTTATGGGAGCTGATTTGAGTTGATTCAAGAAGGAATTGAAGTCCAATTTGAGGGAATTACCTCCAAAATTCGTAGCTCTCCCTTGGACCCAACTTTTGGACCATCTCGAGGCTTCTAAGGGAAGCTAAGGGTCTGGAAATTTGGCTGAGGAGGCTAGCTATCAAGGTGGGGCTAGCAAAGGGGGACAAGAAGATAGATGAGGGACCAAGGTGTTAGAGAAAACTCCTTTACTGTTTTGAAGTTGACAAAACATTTCCAGAAAGTCTAGTCTAAAGACTTTCAGATTCTAACGTCAAAGTTTGAAGACCGTCGACTTTAGGTTCAAAGTTTGCTCGCACCGACAGTTTCCAGACTGAAGAATAAAGACTTATCCAGATGCGAGATTATCTTTATTTCTTCAAGGATTTGATTTGTATGGCTTACAGATGACCTTATAATTGGATATAACACCTATATGATTTATTGGAAACAATTTTGATAATCAAATCTTTTGGAAGGCAAGCAAACTTGGAAAGTTTTACTTATGGAAACCAAGATCCTGATTGTATGGGCGAACATGATTGACGGGCTTTCACCTCAATCTTCAAACGACTTGAGATCTCTTTGATTGATTCTGTCCAACGGGTAAATTGGAAGAATTCCTTTGGAAAGTGCCAACGGTTATGAAAGCATGAAGGAGTATCTAAAGCGGACTCTCTAGTTGTTTGATAGAGTGCGTGAAAGAAAAATTTCAAAGTTTGAAGCTTCCTAGTTCCTTGCTATTTCATTCATTGAGCTCAAATTGTATACAAAAGAGAGATATTTCTAGTAAGACTTTATGAGAGACCAATAGAATCTCTTCTCTGTGAAGTCGGGATCATCAAGCTGAAAAATCTCTTTTGAATTCTTAGTGGAATCTAGCCAGTAGACTGTCAGCATGGGAGAGTGGACGTAGGCTTGATCTAAGTCGAACCACTATAAACCTTGTGTTCTTATTCTCTTCCCTCAACTCCTTTATTTTGTTTAATAGCTTTGTTTATCTGTTTAAGTTTAAAACTATTAAAGTCTGAATTTGTTTGTGAATTTTTACAAACAATTATTACTTCTGAATCTTGCGAGAATTGTTATTACACCTATTCACCCCCTCTAGGTGTTATTACTAGCCCTTTCCAATTGGTATCAAAGTCTGTGTGCTCATTTTATTGAAGTGTTTTTACTTCTGAGCTAAAAATCTATGGCTAGTATTTTGGCTTCAGGTTTGGTTAAAGGCTGAAGCAACGCCAACCCCTAGAATGGGATGTGGTAGAAAATTGGATCAATCCCAAAGCTACAACAATCTCAGAAAGAGGAAAGGAAGTTGTAGATGCTGGCGAAATGACGCAAGAAGAATTAACCAAGAGACAAGCTCTTGATACTAAAGCTATCTACTCATTTTATTGTGCTTTATCTCTTACTAAGTATAATTGAATTTCATCCTGTGAAACAACTAAAGAAGTCTGGGATAGATTGCACGTTACTTATGAAGGAATTGATCGAGTAAAGGAAACAAAGATCAATATTCTACTCGGACAGTATGAAGCTTTCAAGATGAAGCCTGGAGAATCCATCATTGATATGTTTAGTCATTTCACTAAAATTGTGAATGGATTAACATATCAAGGACAACCAATCTCAGGACGAATGAAGGTCAATATACTGTTGCGAGGACTCTCCAAAACTTGGAATCACGTGAAGACATCAATTAGAGAAACCCAGAGAATCATGCCCTCTCAGTAGACGAATTTGTTGGCACACTTCAATCATATAAAGTGGAGCAAATCAATGAGGAAGAAGATCCTAAAGGTAAAATTTCAATTGCTTTAAAATCTATTAACGATTTTGATGATACAAACTCAGAAGATGAGTTGAATAGATCAATTGAGGAAATGAAACCAACAAAGATGTGATATGTTTTGAATGCAAGAAACAAGGGCACATTAGACCCAATGCCATTTGTTGAAGAAAAAGAAAGGAAAAACAGAAAAATACAAAAATGCTATCAAAGTAGAGACATGGAGCGATACCAAATGTAAGGAAAGTGACGGAGATTATGCCAACATATGTCTGATGGCCAATTCAGAGTAGACTCGGACTTTGAAACAGATTCTGATTCAGACTCAGACAAGGAAGTTGAGGTTAGCAATTTAAAAATTCCTATTAAAGTCTTGAAATATATAGATGAACTCTGTCTTAGTCTCAAAACATCTCTTAAAAGGATTTTCGAGCTAAAAAAGGAGAATTTCAAACTAAGGCAACATGAAATTCTTTAGAAAGAAAAGTTTGAAAGTCTGGATAAAAGTCTTGTTGAATTGAAAGAAAATCCAAATTCTCTTTTAAAGAAAAATGCCTTTTGAAAGAAGATATCTTAAATATCACAAAAAGATTTTCAAAAGGATCTGAGAAGTTAGAGAAAATTCTTTTTTTATATAAAGACCTTATTCTAACAAATCTGGTTTAGGTATGACTCCATAAATAATTCCTTTAATTGATTTTCCCAAAGTTAAAGAGAGAATCAAACAAAGACCTACAAAGGTATTTTACAAAAATCATTTTTAAAGAGTTTTTGTAAAACTTGTTGGCTGAGGTGCTCTCAAATGTTCAAAGTGTAATAGCTCAGAACATTTCGAGAAATAATGTCCTAAAGTGTGGAGACTTGTTAAGAGAAATTAGGCAAAGATTGTTTTCAGTACTAACTCTCCTAGACCGAAGAAAATATGGGTACCAAAGAAAGCTTGAGTTCTTTTTATAATTGTAGGTCACTATCAAGAAGATCAAATGGTATTTGGATAGTGGCTGTTCGAGACCATTGACTAGAGATTTAAGTTATTTTATAAAGCTTGCTCAAATAAATGGTGGAAATGTTTCTTTTGGTGGGAACAACAAAGGAAAAATTGTTGGATATAGAACTGTTAAAATTGGAAGCCTCATAATCAACAATGTCTCCTTAGTGGAATGTCTAAATTACAATCTACTTAGTATAAGTCAGTTTTGCGATACTGGACTTAAAATCTATTTCCAAGAAGGCATCTATTTGGGAACAAGTAAATATCTATCTCAATCTATCTCAACCTTCTGGACATAAAACCAGAAAATTCTCAGTGTCTTATATCTGAAAGCGCCAGTAAGAACACATAGAGGGGGGTGAATAGGTGTAAATAAAATTTTCTCGCAAGACTGAATATTAATAAATTGCCTTTTAAAGATAATTAACTAAGAACGTAAACAACTTTAAACAATTATATAAAGCAACGAATAAAAGTAAGGAATTAAGGAAAGGGAAATGGAACACAAAGTTTATAGTGGTTCGTCTTAGATCAAGCCTACGTCCACTCTCCCGCACTGAAAGCCCACCGATTGGATTTCACTATGAATTAAAAGAGATTTTACAGTCTCACGTTCTTGACTTCTCAGTGTAGAACCTCTACTACACCCTTACAAAGTCTCACAGATGTTTGCTCTCTCTTTTGAGTACAACTTTTAGCTCGACAACTAAAGTAGCAAAGAAATAAGAAGTTTCAGACTTCGAAATTTTTCTTTCATGCACACACTCAAACAACTTAAGAGTCTTCCTTATATACTTCTCCATGTCTCTACGACCGTTGGCACTTTCCAAAGGAATTCTTCCAATCTACCCATTGGATAGAATCAATTAGGGAGATCTCAAGTCGTTTAAGGAATGTGATGATAGCCCATTAATCATGCTCACCCATACAATTAGGATCTTGGTTTTCATAAGTAGAACCTTCCAAGTTTGTTCGCTCTTCAAAAGATCTTCATATCGGAGAGGATTCGAATAGGAATAAATGATCATAAGATGTTATGTCCAGCCATAAGATCTTCCATGAACCAAACGAACCAAATCCTTAAAGATAAACATTCTTTTGGATAAGTCTTCCTTTGTGGCATCCTAAAATTTCATAACAATCCCTAGATATATTGCGACCCATAAATAGGTGATGGAAGCGCCATCGGACTATATTATAGCCACTAGACAAATGAATTGCGATTAATCAAGGCCGAGCATTTAATAGACAATTATTTTGTTGGAAATGTAGCCTATGTCCACGAGTGATTAAGGATTGTATTAAAGGGATAAATTGATAAGGAAATTTTGTTCTTGGCCATGTACCTTATAAGTTGGATTTTATTGATTTATGTTACAAAGTTTTATGGCCATATAAATTTGTAATTAGGTATTTATATAAGTGGGGATTAAATGGAAAAATAGGAGAAGGTGTGGATTGATGTTCTAAAGGCCGAACCAGCCCAAAAACTAGCCTACAACCCCACCGTTTCTTCCCCATTCGGCTTATTCTTCCCCATTCAGCCGACCAAGGCTAGCCCAAGCCTAGCCGAATGAAGCCCAACCCCTTTGCATGGAAATCTACAAGTGGCGAGAGGAACTTACCAAGTGTCCATTGCCATGCAAACCTCATGATTACTAGTTAATCATGATGGTGAAAGGAAGAAAAAGAGAGAGAGAGAGGGGCGGATTGCTCGAGGGATTGAAACCGAGAGAGAGAGAGAGAGGGTGTTGTGTGAGAGAAAGAGAGAAAGAGAGAAAAGAGAGAGAGGGTTGTTCGTGTGGGTGCTTCGGCGAAGGGAGAAGAGGACCAGCCCTGCCATGCATGCACTGGCAGCCACCGTCGACGCCTAGTACCGCCGTAGACCAAGCCCGCCAAAGCCCCAAGTCACTGTTGTTGATGAAAGTTCTATATGCCATCTTGAGGAGTAACATACTAAAATTTGAGGAGAAACGGATAAGTTTTGGTCGGTGAAAGGATTTTTCTTTGAAATGGCCAGATCTAGAAATCGTTACTAAGGGTTAGGCGAGTTTTGGTGAATGTACCTCATGATCTATAACAAATATGAATTCGAGTTCTTCACTAAAATTTTACCTCTAGGTCTTGGCTATAACATATCAAAATTTCAGAATTTTCTGAGTTGATTTAGGGTTTATACCGAAATTGTGAATAAAACTGTGCAATGGTGATGTTGGGAATTTTGTGGCTGTGATGCATGGACTATAGCGACTCGTATGAAGCTCTTTTGACATGGTGCTCTTCATGAAACATTTTTTTCTAGATCTCATTTATAATATGTTAAATTTTCAAAATTTATTGAGATCTTTTACTAATTTTTCCAGAATTTTTATTAAAGAAGTGCATTCTGTTTTATCTGAAAATTGTTCTACTTTCAAAAACAAATGAATTGCTCTATGAGATATGATATTTTGGGTTGTTATTTATACTGCATATGTGGTGATATTTGTGCATTTCATATGACATCAAATTGATGAGATGTTATAAATTCCATGAAACTTTTGGCATCATGGCATCAAATTGCATTTTCCAAAGTGAGATACATCCATGTATAATGATAATGATGATACTGTCAGACCCTTGAGTCGACGATGCCCCAGGAGTGTTGGGATGCCCAGAGTGTGTGTGCCGGATGCCCAGAGGTGTGTGCCGGATGTTCTCGGGGGTTTCGAGATGCCCGGAGGTGTGTGCCGGATGGCCTCGTGATGCCATTTGGGGTGTGAGATGCCCGGAGGTGTGTGCCGGAGGTTCCTTGCGATGCTAGGTTGGGTGCGAGTGATATATGAGGGATGCAAACACTGGTCCCTGGAAGAAAAATGAAATCCTTTTGAAAACTTAAAATGGGAATTGAATCATGCGCATGTGTGTGTGCATATGGCATGGAATATAATTGCCTATGAAATTGAGTTGATACTATGTGGCATTGAGAATGCGATCATGAAGGTATTGAATGGATCTCATGGGGATATATACATGATTGTATCGTTGATATGAATCATGCGCATGTATGTGTATATGGCATGGAAATACAAGCATGATTATATGGATGATATGTGCATTTCACACAAAATTGTGATTGTCTTGCCTGTTGCATTATGTAGTTTGATGGATCTTTACTGCTGAGTGGTTGTACTCACCCCTTTTGGGGACTAACATTTCAGATTGAGAGATGCCTCTGTCACTTGTCATGCGTAGTACATTTTATGGCTTACCGTCTGATGTTGAGGTCGAGTGCTCGGAGCACCCCTGTGTTGGTGTTCACGGTTTGGTGTTTACCCGTGTTCATACTTTGGTGATGTATGATGTGGGTCTACCTGATGGCCCTGTAGTCCAGGAGTTCCTGTCCGTCCATGTTTGTTGCGACGGGAGGATGATGGGGATGCTGCCGTTGCCACCGGCCGATGCACTGGGCTGGGTGTGATTAGAGCGTGTGACTGGTAGCGGATGACACTTTTTGGATAGTCGACACTGGATGATGGATTGATGTACATGTCTGATGTAGAGTCGGGTTCTTTTGGGTTATAGCTGAGCTTAGTTAAAGACTTGGCCTTTTGTTGTACCCGCTCGTGGTGTCCATCAAAGTATGTAAATAAAAGTGGTGCGGCTTTAGCTTCTATATATATAAAAGTGTAGTTGGTGTGCATTGCATTGTATTATTTAGTTTGAGTACAGGTTAGGGAGATGTCGAGTATGCTTCCATTATATAAATGCGCTGGGACCGATTAAGATGATATAAACCCCCAGGATTTATGGACCCACTACAAATTAAATGGTATCAGAGTGATATGTTATTAGGATAGGTGAAAGGCAAGTGAACTATGGCGACCCAAGCGGATCGGGGGCCATGTCGGGGGTGCCACATCATTCTTCAGTCTAGAATTTGTTAGTGAGGTTAGACTTTAAGATTAAAGTCTAGCAGTCTTAAGACTTTGATAGTTGCGTCTGGAGTTCTTCAGACTATGGGAAATGTTTTGTCAGCTTCAAAACAATAAGGAGTTTTCTCCAACAATATCCATTCAAGATGAAGAAAATCTTTGGCATCGAATACTTGGTCATGTCAACATGAAGCAAATTTCCAAGATTTCATCCAAGAAGCTTATTCGAGGACTTCCCAACCTGGCTTATCAAAAATCTGAATTATGCAGTCCTTATGATTTGGGAAAAAAAGGTTAGAAGTTCTTTTAAACCTATAAATCAAGTTTCTACTAATCGAGCTTTGCAGCTTCTGTATGTGGACCTCTTTGGACCAACTAGGACTCAAAGTATTGATGGAAAAAGATATTGGCTAGTAATTGTGGATGATTACTCTTGCTTTACTTGGGTTTTCTTTCTAGCAAATAAGTCTGAAGCCTTATATTCCTTTTTAAAGTTTGCCAAGAAGGTACAAAATGAAAAATGATATGTTATTTCAAGTATATGAACAGACCATGGAAGTGAGTTTGAAAATCAAGACTTTGCTAAGTTCTGTGATGAATCTGGTTTCTAGCATGTTTTCTATTCTCCATACACTCTAGAACAAAATGGGTTATGCGAAGAAAGAATAGATCCTTACAAGAGATGGCAAGAACCCTCTTAATTGAGAGCAAAATTTCCTCTTGATTTTGGACTGAAGCGGTTTCTACAGCTTGCTATATTATCAACAGAGTGTTCCTGAGGCCTATACTAGAGAAAAATCCTTATGAAGCGTATAAAGGGAAAAAACAAATGTGTCTTACTTCCATGTGTTTGGCTATAAATGTTTTGGTTTGAAAGATGCAAATGATCGAACTGGAAGTTTGAAGAAAGATTAAATGAAGGAATTTTCCTTGGCTACTCAACCACAAGCAAAGCATACATAGTACTCAACAAGAAGACTCAATCTGTGGAAGAATCTATGAACGTCAAATTTCAAGACTTTATGCAGAATTAACTAGATCAGATTGAACTTGAAGAATCTGAACCTGTTCCAAACTTTACAAAGTCTACCTCCCCAGACTTCTGAAGATTAGCAACAAGAAGATTTAAAAGATTCAATCGAAGCAGAAGATTAGTAGACTCTTAGATCAACTAGCAACTGAAAGCATAAGTTAAGTCATCCTACAAATCTTATCATTGGCAATATTGATGAAGGAATTTACATCAGATTCAAAATGCAAGAAGAGTCTAGTGCCCTAGCATTTGTTTCTGAAATAAAGCCTAAAGGTGTAGAAGAAGCCTTGGCTAATGAAAGCTGGATCGAAGCTATGCAAGAATAACTTAGAAAGTTCAACATCAATGATGTTTGGGAGCTAATTCTTAAACCTAAAGGTAAGTATATTATCGGGACTAAGTGGGTTTTTAGGAACAAGGTAGACGGGAAAGGTAAAGTGATTAGGAACAAAGCAAGACTCATGGCCAAATGATATACGCAAGAAGAAGGGATAGACTATGACGAGACCTATGCGCTAGTAGTAAGATTAGAAACAATTAGATTTTTACTTGCTTTTGCTTGCTATAAAAATTTCAGGTTATTCTACATTGATGTAAAAAGTGCATTCCTAAATGGATTTATTTAAGAAGAAGTCTATATGGAACAATCACCTGGTTTTGAAGATCCAAGAAAGCTAGACTTAGTCTTCAGACAGAAAAAGGCCCTGTATGGATTGAAGCAAGGACCTCGAGCCTGGTATGAAAGGTTAAGTAATTTTCTAATCCAAAATGGTTTTACTAAAGGAAACGTAGATACTACTTTATTCATCAAAAGAGAGGGTAAAGATTTTCTATAAGCTCAAATTTATATTGATGATATTATTTTTGGATCTCCTAATGAAAATCTATGCAAGAAATTCTCTAGATTTATGTGGGAGAAGTACACTATCAATGCCATAAGTTGTGTACGGCGCTCATTTTGGTGCCAAAATTTTCCGTCAGATCACTTAATTGCTAAATCGACGGAAAAACGATACTTTGGTGCCATCGGCAAAAGATTCTAGCTAAAATGATTACGTGGTTTTAAAAAAAAAAAAAAAAATTGACAAGGCCTTAAAATGACGTCGTTTTCGGTCCTTAAGAAAACGATGTCGTTTTCCGTCCCTACATGGATGACCTCGCAAAACGACACCGTTTAACTCGTTTGGGGATTTTTTTTATTTTATTTGGGGATTGAAATTAGGGTTTTTCCGATCTAGCTTGCTCGGCTGTTGTTGCTCGGCCTCCACCATCGCTGGGCCGCCGTCGCTCGCTCAGCCGCCATTGCTCAGCACTATTCGAATGCCTTTAATGGCACACGAGGGAGCACCAGCCCTAGTCGCTAAAGCCTAGGTCGGGAAGACGCAGCCAAGCACTTGTCGGGGAGATCGGAGATTGAGAGGGAGACATCAATGGCGGTACATTCGTCGGCGTCCTCCCCAAGCACCGGCTAGATCACGGCCTTCGACTTGGCCGTCGAGTGGCTGTCATTGGGGTTGGGGTCGGGGGTCGAGGTCGGGGGTCGCGAGCCGGCCGCCAAGTGGCCATCATCGGGATCGGGTCGGAGCCGCGGCCGCCGAGTGGCCATCGTCAAGGTCGGGTCGAGGTTGGGGTTGGGGCCGAGTTGTGGTAGCTGAGTGGCCATCGTCGGGGTCGAGGTCGGGGTTAGAGTCGTGGTCGCGAGCTTGGGGGATGCCAAGGACATCGACTAGCCGGAGATTTAGGGTTTTGAATTGGGGGAGACACCAAATGGCGTTGTTTTGGTGTTAGGATGTTGACTGTACTCTCTGACGAGCCATATCAGCTTCAAAAATTAATAAAAAAGTGCTACATCGGATTTCCAGCCAACCAGATCGGAGTTGGCACCAAAGTGAGCGTTTTCAAACTTCTTGGCACTTAAGTGATTCGACAGAACTTTTGGCACCAAAGTGAGCACCGTACACAACTTATAGCATCGATAGTGCACTTATCCCAATTTATGTAGGATGAGTTTGAGATAAGTATGATGGGTGAATTAACTTTCTTTCTAGGATTGCAAGTTAAACAATCAAAGAAAGGCATCTTTATTCATCAAGAAAAGTATGCAAAAGATCTAATCTAGAAGTTCGGTTTGGAGAATTGCAAAAAAACAGAGATACCAATGTCAAGTTCTTCGAAGCTGGACAAAGATAAAGGAGGAAAGAATGTTGACCAGAAGCTTTACAGGAGCATTATTGGTTCGCTTCTGTATCTTACTGCATCTAGAAGTGACATTTTGTTTAGTGTATGCATCTGTGCTAGATTCCATTCAAATCCCAAACAATGTCATTTAAGTGCTGCAAAATGGATCATCAAATATGTTGCAACTACTCCAAGGCTAGGCTTGTGGTATCCAAAAGAAGAAGACTTGACTCTCCTTGGATATTCAGACGCAGATTTAGCAGGTTGTAGAGTTGATAGAAAGAGTGCCTTTGGTACTTGTCAACTATTAGGCAACAAGCTAGTGTCTTGGTTCTCAAGAAAACAAAGTACCGTAACTTTATCAACAGCAGAAGCAGAGTATGTGGCTCTTGGGAGCTGTTGTTCTCAAATTTTGTGGATAAGGCAACAACTGAGAGACTTTGGAATTGAATAATCATGTACCAAGATTAAATGCGACAACAATAGCGCCATCAATCTCACAAAGAATCTAATTCTTCATTTAAGGGCAAAACACATTGAGATTCGACATCATTTCATTAGAGATTATGTTCAAAATGGAGAAGTTATGATTTAGTTTATTAACTCGAAGGATTAGCTAGTAGACATATTTACAAAGCCACTAGAAAAGTATTTTTGAGTCTATTTGCACCAGACTGAACATTATCTTCTATCGATCAAAAGTCTGAAGGTGGTCTGACTCAAAATGTGCAAAAATTACTTATGTAAGTTAATTTCTCTTCAATGCAAGTAATTTAATTTTAGCATGAAAATTCTGAAAAGGTATGTTATTTTTGAATCGTTACTTGCCTATTTTATTTTTAGAAATTATTCTTTTTGAATTTTTGAATTTTTGGCAGTTTTTATTTTTGAAAAGGGAAGTTTATTTTTCCTTTGTGATTGTTCGTATACCCGATTTCACTTGCTTTAAATACAGTCGAAGTTCTTCTTCTTTATTTACATCTTCAAAACCCTAGAATACAGATTTGCTACTCTCTCTCACTTTTTCCCTCAAGTTTACTCTACAAGCTTTCACATTTTTCAATCGAACGAGCTCGAGAAGTCTTCCTTGACTGTGAAAATGTCTTTCCAAAGGAAATTGTCTCGGATCGCAAACAGGGATCACAGAACATGCCAGAGGGTCCTACTCACTTCGACTTGACTGAAGAAGAAGATTCTTCTTAGCAGCAACAACAACAACATTCTCAATAGCGTCAGCGTGCGTCTCAAGATCCTCCATGCCAACCAACAGAAGAAGAGATCGTGGAAGATGTTGAACCTGTAAGAACGTTGAAACCCCAATTTCTCTTTAAACTCTATAATTAGTTGAAGAAGGGTGGTACTACGATGATGTTTATTGATGAGTTTCTACAAGAGAGAGGATACAAGAACGAGACCATGTTTCTAAGGCAAATGGAAAGGTTAGGCATTGCACCTAAAGGTTCAGCTGACAGAGCTTTTGCAAATTTTCCAAGTGATCAGTGGTTTAGATCTTTTAAACAACCTGAGGCAAAGGATGATGATGAGAAGTTGTACGCAAATTTTTAGCCTAGGATGGGCGTGGTTGCTGATGTGCGTGGTGAAGGAACAAATTTGTTTCGTTCTAAAGACCACAAAAAGACTTATTCGAATTTGTTGAAAAAAGGGGTGATGAACTCTCGATCTGTGGATTTTGATTTCCTAGATTCCTTGAAGGTGAACCTGAGGGAGAAGTTCGCTCTCCTTCAACTTGAGAGATTTTGTTCTGAGAATTCTGTTGCTTACGTTGAATTAACTACATATTTCTATTCAAATCTATCTTTTCTAGATGCGAATAGATTTCGTTTTACGGTTATGGAAAAAGACTTTGTGGTGGATGTGGACACTTTGGTGGGTGTCATTGGTGTGAAAAGAGGGAGTTTCCAACCAATAAACTTGTCTGTTGGTCATGCAACATTATCTCTTGTTCGGGACAGATTTGCCCTAGCGTGTCCCTAGCTGCCGTTCCGCCTTCGCCATGACCCAGGCCATCCCTAGGGTTATTTGAGCTTGCCCCACCATCGCCGAAGCCGCCTGGAAGCTCGCTGAACTCCGCAAAGCCTGTTGTAGCCCCTCCGCCAGCTGCTGTCGCCGTTTCCACCTCAGCTAGCCACCGAAGCAGCTTCTACAGCCATCGAATAGAACCAGAGCCATGGGTATTTCCAGCACTGTTTGGCCCATTTTGGTGGCCTTTCGGACTTCGGAAGGCACACCCGCTTTGGAGTTTGTCGATCCTCTCTACATCACCGTTGTTGTGATCCAAGCAGATCGTTAATCAAGTAAGTTTAACTCACTAATCCTTGCTTAATAAGTTAATGACACTTAAGGGTTGATTAGTTTAAGTTAAGTATGGATTCGATGATTAGTTAGAATAGATTAGTGAATTAATTGATTGATATTGCATGTTAAGTGGTTAGAGTAGTGTAATTGGAGCCTAGGCAAGCTTTAATATTTATCTAGAGTGGTTCAGAATTTTTCCAGGCCTGTCTCGGCTTTTAATTAGGCTTTTCCGGCCTAAGTGGTATTTATTGGCATTTATTTATTAATATTCGTAATTAATTAATTAATTATTTTTCAAAAATTAGATTGGGATTGCGGTCACTGGAATTTTATACTGATTGCAATGGTGTGATTGAATTATTTATTTGACTGCTATTTTGTGCAAATTGAGTGTAATTTGTGATTTTGGGTATTTATCCCAAATTTTATTAATTTTAGTATTTAATTTAAAAATTACCGGACATCGGTTTACAGTGCCAAAAATGTGTTTGTGAACTACTAAAAATAGGGGATTTTATAATATAAAGATATTATATTTTTGGCTCGACCGACCGTGTACCCAAACATGATTATTTTTATTGGGTATTTTTAACATGAAGAAAATAGGCCAAGACATTATTTTAATTGAGGAATTCAAGTGGGAAGCTCAATGTCCTTGGTTGTGGGTGAATAATCGTGTGGTGATTTATAGTCGTGGTAAGACGACTATTAGAGGATGAGATGATGTATGTTGTGCGTGATGATATGGAATGGGTCAATAAAACCACCAAAGTAAGGCTATTCCTATAGGGCCATGATTAACCGTCGGAGCAGGCTGTGCCTATAAGGCCATGATTTACCGCCTAACTTGGAATAGGCTGTGCCAATCGGGCCGTGATTTACCGTTGGGCATTCAGTAGGCTGTGATTAAGATATAATACATTGCGTTCCAATTGTTGAGTGATGATTGCACATATATGAAATATGAATTATACTGAATTGTAGGAAGGAACTGAGGTAAAGGTAAGTCCTCTGACTTGTGCTTGTGCTTAGGCAACCTTTGGGGTGTATTTCCTTCCTAGTCGGGTCTTAAGGGCTGACCTTGCTGAGACGTCGTCTCACCCCGTTATGGGATAACAATTTCAGGTCTAGAGATGACAGCTCCTCTCAAGCGTTTTGGTTAGCCGAAGAAGGTTACAGAGCAGGTAGCCTACATTTCGATTCATGGACACCGAAGAGGTTTGGTCTATGAGCTCGTGAAGTCCGTGGTCTAGCTTGATGAGGCTCTACCCCATAAGATACCTCATCAATACAGATCATGGTACTGTCGTGAGCGGCATGGACAAAGAGAGGGTCCCATACCGGAATTTGAGGTACCTATGTACGTGCTGGAGGTTGATTTTCAGAAAGGCACAATAGATCCCCCTGAAGGTTCGGTGGTAGACCGGTAGACCCGGATCTTGCAGATCCAGGAACTCCGGTGTACTTGGTTGAAGGCTCAAATGAAAGTGAGGAGGTGGAGGAAGATGATCTATAATTTTATGAAATCCCCCATTTTTGCAGACCTTGTTTTTATAGACCGGTTTTGTAATGACATGGCTTGATATGTGTGTATATATATATAAGTGTGTTGTGATTTTCAGTTTGAAAAATTATGGCCCTACTTTTCTATCCCATCTTGTTGTTGTCTAGGGATTATTTATTTGCATTTGCACACGTATTAAAATGAATGAGTTGGCGATGCGTTATGAGACGTTACTATTTAATTGACTAAGAGGGATGGGCATGCGCTCAGAGGATCGGAGCGTGACATAATGACCCTAGTAGATTAGCATGGTCGAGCGGTCGATTCTTGGTCGAATTCTCAAGTCTATTGCGTTTAGATTCCTTTACAGTTTAACCCGATAATCTAGTTATCTCGTGAGTGGCAAACTTAGAGAAAAGAACTATAGGCGCATCGATGAAAAGCCCAACCTATTCAATTGAAAAAAGAACTTGAAATTCAGGATGTCACAATCATACTGACTGTTTTTAAAATGTCATGGCAAATTATGCCTCTGAGATTATTAGGTTGTCTTTCTCATCCCTAAATTTGATTTGATGGAGGGGATTCAATTAGATCTAATAGAGATTATGCACAAAGGGAGGAAATTTTTTTGACTGAACTCGAGACAAAACTTTTGATTGCGTGGTTCCAGCACAAATTGAATGCCCCAGTGGATTTGACGCGCATTGTTGTAGATGCTCAAAGATCAATTAGTCCCATCAATTTTTTAATATTATTTACAGCTAACAAAACAAGAAGACGAGCAATCCCATGATGTCTCCTTGTCATAGGATCCAAACAACATTATCAAGTCAACTACCGCCACTGGCACTATATTATTACAGGAATCCAAAGCCAGGGTCTTAACCTCATTGGGTAGAGGCAATCCAATTCATATTTAGTAGTAGCTGAGTCAGGAAGCATATCATAATGGCCGTGTATGATGCCTGCAGACCAGTGGTATCTCAATGGAAAACTAGTTTATGAAACCGAGGTGCAAATCACGTGATGCCTCTAAATGAAACATATACACATGACTTGCATGTTCAAGTAGTTAATCAAAGTTTGTTACATCATTTCTTCTATGAATCAGTGTATCATTTGTTGTTCAATTTTGTAAAGCCATGCTTAAATTAACTTTAGACGGGGTCCGATTCTGCTGGGAAAATACCAATATTATATCTTTCTGCTGCCCCAATGCCTACTTACAACATCCATTTATATAGATGCCATTCACATGCCTCTAAACAAAACCCAACAGTGAAAAGACCCATTGCCAGTCCTTAAAACTCATTTAAAAAATCTACTAAGGGTTTGGGTAGTTTGCTTTTTAGTTTGTTTCGAGAGTTTTAGATGGTCAACTTTGGATTTGTATTTGTACTAGACAATCGATAAGATGTTCTAAATTTATGTTGAGTACATCTAGAATGGCCATTAGTTTTAACTTTTTTACTTAACTTTTGCTATTTACACAGTTTTATCTTTTGTTAAATCTAAATTTCCTAAACTTTCACGATACTCAAATATTAACACATGAACACACATGTAATTTTTTTTTTATAATTTTCTGAAATATCAATAATATTTGAAGTTTTGTGGAAAAAGTTAGGAAAACCCTTTTGCTTTTTTTTTTTTTAAAATTCACACAAATGTTCACCTTTTTGCGACATGCTCAAGTTCACCATTAGGGCAGTAAGTTTCGTGTTTGAATATGTTGTGTAGGATAGTAAGTCGTCGATTTCAATTTATACTGATAAATTATTTATAAACATTGTACATTGTGACTTCAAGATTATTAAAGATTGATAGATATTCATATCACGTGGGCAATTCGCATATATGCATTAGTAGATACAGTTTGAATAACTTTAATAACTATCCAAAAGCCTGGTAAATTTCATTGATATGATGATACTCTTTGACATGTGTATATTGGTTGTAAGTTCTTAATCATACTGACTATTTTTAAAATGCCATGGTAAATTATGCCTCTCAGATTATTAGATTGTTTTTCTCACCCCTAAATTTTTTTTGATGGAGGGGATTCGATCAAATCTAATAGAGATTATGCACAAAGGGAGGAAATTTTTTTGACTGAACTCGAGACGAAACTTTTGATTGCGTGGTTCCAGCACAAATTGAATGCCCCAGTGGATTTGACGCGCATTGTTGTAGATGCTCAAAGATCAATTAGTCCCACCAATTTTTATTATTATTTACAGCTAACAAAACAAGAAGACGAGCAATCTCATGACGTCTCCTTGTCATAGGACCCAGACCATATTATCAAGTGAACTACCGCCGCTGGCACTGTATTATTACAGGAATCCAAAGCCAGGGTCTTAACCTCATTGGGTAGAAGCAATCCAATTCATATTTAGTTGTAGCTGAGTCAGGAAGCATATCATAATGGCCGTGTATGATTTCTGCAGACCAGTGGTATCTCAATGGAAAACTAGTTTATGAAACCGAGGTGCAAATCACGTGATGCCTCTAAATGAAACATATAAACGTGACTCGCATGTTCAAGTAGTTAATCAAAGTTTGTTACATCATTTCTTCTATGAATCAGCGTATCATTTGTTGTTCAATTTTGTAAAGCCATGCTTATATTAACTTTAGACCGGGTCTGATTCTGCTGGGAAAATACCAAATATTATATCTTTCTGCTGCCCCAATGCCTACTTACAACATCCATTTATATAGATGCCATTCACATGCCTCTAAACAAAACCCAACAGTGAAAAGACCCATTGTCAGTCCTTAAAAACTCATTTAAAAATCTACTAAGGGTTTGGGTAGTTTGCTTTTTAGTTTGTTTCGAGAGTTTTAGATGGTCAACTTTGGATTTGTCTTTGTACTAGACAATCGATAAGATGTTCTAAATTTATGTTGAGTACATCTAGAATGGCCATTAGTTTTAACTTTTTACTTAACTTTTGCTATTTACACAGTTTTATCTTTTGTTAAATCTAAATTTCCTAAACTTTCACGATACTCAAATATTAACACATGAACACACATGTAATTTTTTTTTATAATTTTCTGAAATATCAATAATATTTGAAATTTTGTGGAAAAAGTTAGGAAAAACCCTTTTTGCTTTTTTTAAAATTCACACAAATGTTCACCTTTTTGCGACATGCTCAAGTTCACCATTAGGGCAGTAAGTTTCGTGTTTGAATATGTTGTGTAGGATAGTAAGTCGTCGATTTCAATTTATACTGATAAATTATTTATAAACATTGTACATTGTGACTTCAAGATTATTAAAGATTGATAGATATTCATATCACGTGGGCAATTCGCATATATGCATTAGTAGATACCGTTTGAATAACTTTAATAACTATCCAAAAGCCTGGTAAATTTCATTGATATGATGATACTCTTTGACATGTGTATATTGGTTGTAAGTTCTTAATCATACTGACTATTTTTAAAATGCCATGGTAAATTATGCCTCTCAGATTATTAGATTGTTTTTCTCACCCCTAAATTTTTTTGATGGAGGGGATTCGATCAAATCTAATAGAGATTATGCACAAAGGGAGGAAATTTTTTTGACTGAACTCGAGACGAAACTTTTGATTGCGTGGTTCCAGCACAAATTGAATGCCCCAGTGGATTTGACGCGCATTGTTGTAGATGCTCAAAGATCAATTAGTCCCACCAATTTTTTATTATTATTTACAGCTAACAAAACAAGAAGACGAGCAATCTCATGACGTCTCCTTGTCATAGGACCCAGACCATATTATCAAGTGAACTACCGCCGCTGGCACTGTATTATTACAGGAATCCAAAGCCAGGGTCTTAACCTCATTGGGTAGAAGCAATCCAATTCATATTTAGTTGTAGCTGAGTCAGGAAGCATATCATAATGGCCGTGTATGATTTCTGCAGACCAGTGGTATCTCAATGGAAAACTAGTTTATGAAACCGAGGTGCAAATCACGTGATGCCTCTAAATGAAACATATAAACGTGACTCGCATGTTCAAGTAGTTAATCAAAGTTTGTTACATCATTTCTTCTATGAATCAGCGTATCATTTGTTGTTCAATTTTGTAAAGCCATGCTTATATTAACTTTAGACCGGGTCTGATTCTGCTGGGAAAATACCAATACTATATCTTTCTGCTGCCCCAATGCCTACTTACGACATCCATTTATATAGATGCCATTCACATGCCTCTAAAGAAAACCCAACAGTGAAAAGACCCAATTGCCACTCCTTAAAAACTCATTTTAGCAATCTACTAAGGGTTTGGGTAGTTTGCCGTTTAGTTTGTTTCGAGAGTTTTAGATGGTCAACTTTGGATTTGTATTTGTACTAGACAATCGGTAAGATGTTCTAAATTTATGGTGAGCATATCTAGAGTGACCATTACTTTTAAATTTTTTACTTAAGTTAACTTTTGCTATTTACACATCTTTATCTTTTGTTAAATCTAAATTTCCTAAACTTTCATGATATTCAAATGTTAACACATGAACTCACATGTAATTTCCTTTTTTAAAAAAAAAAAATAATTTTCTGAAATATTAATAATATCTGAAATTTTGCGGGAAAAGTTAGGAACAACCCTTTTTGCTTTTTTTTTTAAAATTCACACAAATGTGCACGCTTTCGATAATGAGTTTATAGTAGTATGTTATAGTTCACCTTTTTGGGACATGCTTAAGTTCACCATTAGGGCAGTAAGTTTCATGTTTGAATATGTTGTGTAGGATAGTAAGTTGTCGATTTCAATTTATACTGATAAATTATTTATAAACATTGTACATTGTGACTTCAAGATTATTAAAGATTGATAGATATTCATATCATGTGGGTAATTCGCATATATGCATTAGTAGATATCGTTTGAAAAACTTTAGTTAACTATCCAAAAGCTTGGTAAATTTCATTGATATGATGATACTTTTTGACATGTGTCTATTGGTTGTAAGTTCTTAATCATACTGACTATTTTTAAAATGTCATGGTAAATTATGCCTCTCAGATTATTAGGTTGTGTTTCTCACCCCTAAATTTGATTTGATGGATTCAATCAAATCTACTAGAGATTATGCACAAACAGAGGAAATTTTTTGAACTTGAACTCGAGATGAAACTTTTGATTATGTGGTTCCAGCTGTCACGCCCGATTCTTGAGCATGTGCCCATCTCTCGGTGGTTGATAAATTTGTGACGTCCCAAGACGCCTCGCTGAACTATTCATTTTTAATGCGCATGCAGAAGCGACACAATTACCCCTGAGAACAACCAACACAGGATAGAAAGCAGGAAATATATTCACAAGCAAAACACTTTTAAAAACACCCCGGTTTATGTACAAGACTAGCCTCTAGTCAAAAGCCTACTCAAATAGAAAGGCCTACAAGCCCACTAGGCCGACGAATCCCCAACTGAAAGCTCCGAGGTGTCTTGGGGATTTTGGGTCCCCACTACACCACCAAGAGGGTTAGTTGTACCCTCGCTAAAAGTTACTTCTAATACCGATACTAGGACCTCAAAATCTTGCAAGGGACCCACTTTGTATCCATTGAGCCCGCAACGATACCACGCTCTGAATTGATGGGGTACCCTCTGGGGTAGACCCGCATCAACCTAGATGATGATTGTTGTGACCAAATTTCGGGTGCACCACCTAAAATTAGGTTAATGGACTACTAAGTCTAACTTAGCTCGCCTCCAAGGGCCCGTACCAATTCATGACTTAGGTTCAAATATCTAGCATGCAAAAGATTTTCAATCAGAGTCGCCACTAATCCGTTTATGGTAGGTCGATTAGACACCTACGTAAAATAATGGGAGAATTATTTCAGTTCTACAAACTAGAGATTTTCGGTACAAGGACTTGATTATGTTAGATTTCTCTAACGCCCTTTCGGTACATTTCTCTTTATTTTTGAAAAATGTTTAGCAAACAGCTTGAATTAATTTTAATCTACTTTCCTAACAAGTGAGGTGATCACACAGGTGCACAAACCACCAATTTAACACCCAAGAAAGCAAATAAATAAAATGTAGGACTTACTTTATAGCAATGAAAGCATCGTGTTGTTAAATCAGAATTCATATAAGCAATCTTAAATATGATTTCTATTTAACAAGCAATTACTCAATTTTTGTTTTCACCTTTTACGAGAATTTAGTCCATATACAATGTAATGCTTCTAATCTAACATGAAATAATGGCATGTCAATATGTACTAAACTATAAAAAAAAAAAAAAAAACTAATGATTTTTTAATGAACATGCAATAATTAAATATGCAATCTAAATTAATCAAAATGACCTAATTCTAATGACGAGCAATTTCTAATTAAATGAATCTAATAACAATCACTAAAATGACATGCATTTTATGGGCCTAATTCTACATGACATGTGCATGATTTTTTTTTTGTATTTATTTTTTTATGAAAATTCGTAATTAAAATTGCTAAAAATAAAAATCTAACTAAAGTGAAATGTTATCCATTCTAAATGCCTTCTAAACATGCATTAAAAAAAAAAAAAACTAACTTATCATGCAATCAATCCTAATCTACATGGAATGCAAAATGCAATTTTTTTTTTTTTTTTTGTGTTTTCGGGATAAATAGAACAATTAAGAGATAAACATTCAAATGATCCATGGTCATTCAAAACGTTATCCATCACTCAATTTGAAATTTAAACTCGATTATCTCGCTAATAAAATCAATAAATTGATCTTAAGTATTAAAGATCAAAATATCAATTTTACTCCCACGTGAATAATTATTCCATCTAAAGTTTTATAGATAGAATAAAAATTCATGCGGTTGTAAATTGATTGCTACATCATGGACTTTCAATCATGCATTGGAAAATATTTCAAACAAATAGATAAATTATCAAAAACTAAAATAAGATAAAACAAATCTACCTAAGAAATTAAATCTACCTAAAAGTAAAATAAATCTACCTAAAAATAAATTAAATCTCTACCCAAATTGATTTTTTTCAAAAAATCCAAACGGTGAGGTATGGATCACGATGGAGATATGGGGTGGCTCAAGGACAGGTGGCTGTGGCGATGGGTCACCGTGAGTGGTGGTTCGTTGTAGGTCGGAGGTCCGGCGAAGGGCGGAAGCCAACGGACTAGGGTAGCTCGGCGTCGGGGCAGCAACTGATGGCGTAGCGAGGAGGCGTAAACGATTTGGAGGCTGCAAGTCGTCGCCGGGGGCTATCGGACACGAGCGGCGAAACAATGATGGCGTAAGGGTGTGATGGCGCGGCGTTGTGGCTGGATCTCTAATGAACAGGGGTGCCATGGACAGAGGGTTGCAAGCACGGGCATCGCAGAGTAGCGGTTATGATGACTTTTGGCGAGATGGAGGGGCAGGGAGCGGCTCCGACGTCGGGCTTCACGGATGGTGATTGGTGGCACGACAATTGGCAGCGGCGTAGGGAACTGACGACTAGGGGGCGTCGGCAGGGGTCTAATGAAGAAGAGAAATAGTGATTTTTTTCTTCTCTCTCTACTGCACCTCCGGTCACCTCCTCTCGCAATGCACTGTTGTGGCGATCCTTGGCAGAGGCTTTGTCCTTCTTCTCGCTGAGTTTACTAAAAGAAAACACAAAGAAACTTTTCCCTTTTGCTGTGAAGTTTTTTTACCTATAAAACCGAGGAAAAAGTCCTAAGAAAAGCTCTTCTTCTTCTTCAATGTAGAAATTTTTCCTTCGACTCTAGAGAAAATGAAACCCCTTTTTGTGAGACCGTATATTCAATGTGTGGCCTCCTCCAAACCCTACACAAACAAAACTATTTATAGGCAATTTTTCCAAATCGATATCCCGGAAAATTTCAAATTCCTATTTTCACGAGATGATATTTGATCATTAAAAAAAAAAAAAAAAAAAAAAAAACAAGCTTGGGCCAATTTGCTTGTTTCGTGGGCTTAGTCCGGCTTGCCAAATTAAAGGTTAGAACCACTAATTCGAACCCATCTGTCATCGGTCCAATGCAAAATGTAAAAAATGCAAAATTAAAAAATAAATGCACTTAAACTTCTATGCTATGCAATTAATTTTTTTTTTAGGAGTAAAATTAACCCCTAATTTTCTATGCAATAAATAAATGACCGGATCGCCAAAATTTAGATGACAACAGCTATTCCTCTTTGAAGGTGAGCTCGTAGAGGTTGCCTTCAAAGACAAATTGAGACCTAAATTTTGACCATGCACGTGCATTAAATGATTTTGAATTTTTTTTCGGGAAATGAATCTCATTTTTTTTTTTTTAATGCAATTCATATGATGCATGAAATGCTAATGCAAATGCATAATGTGAAAGGAAAGAACGTACCTACAATCACTTACCAATCAGTGTGGTAAAGCATCTTGAGGTACATGATAAATTTCCATTTACTCCATAAGTACCTAACTCTCACTCAGGTTCCTTGAAGAGTGTAACAGGTAATAAATTGAGATATCAAGAATAGAAGAACAATCACATCCAAAGTGAATTGTTCAATGAAAAGAATTGAGACATCCAGGTCCAGATTGAGATGTCAAGATTTTTGAACTCAAAATACTTAGATCCAACATAAGGTATAATGAGAAGGATTGAAAACATTCACATCCAGAGCGAAATGTTCAACGAAAAAATTAAGACATCCAGATCCAAACTGAGATGTCAAGATTTTTAAACTCGAAATAGCTAGATCCAGACTAATGTATAACGAGAAAGCTTGAAAACATTCATGTCCAGAGTGAAATGTTCAACGAAAAGAATTAAGAAATCTAAATCCAGACTGAGATGTCAAGATTTTTAAACTCGAAATTTTGGTGTTTTGGGCTAATTGACGAAAGATAAGAAATGGGTTTGATTGATGACGTGCTTGCATGGTCACTTAATGGAACCCGTCCTGATGCGTTTACGAGGGACGATGCCTGATTAAGTTCGGATGCCCTCACGTCAACGGGATGCCGAGTCACGGTGGAGGCTGGGCCAATGCTCCTTTATGGAATGCCGTCTAGGCGGGGTCAGCTAGACGTTGCCGTGCCCGATGGGACAAGACGATGCCCGATTACATCGAATGACCGTCGACTTTTGTGTTGGCCGTGGCCGAGGGGTCATAATAATTGAAACACGCCTGAATGGTTGTGATATTTGCACTTGATTATGGGGAAAAATTGTTAAGCATGGTATGGGACATGCCATAACAGTTTTACCTTTTAATCAAGACCCATGTGATTATTTGAAGGGTGAGAATTATGTGTTCCGGTTATTGATTATGCTTGTTGTATTTATAATGGCATATGTGATGCGTAAATATCTAGGGACGTGCTGAGGCGAGGTGAGTTTTGTATGGTGCGTGCTTAGGCCGCCTTCGAGGTGAATTTGCGTTGTAATCGGGTTTAAGTTGTTGACTCATTGAGATTTTATCTCACCCCGTCGTGATTAAACTTTTTCAGGTCCTTAGTATGGAGATCCATCCAGTTCGTTTTAGGGTCCCCTAGGAGGAGATGGAGGTAGAGACCACCCCCTACCCTATCCCCAGGACCAACCAATGCCGTGAGTTAGTAGTGACTACAGTTTGGGTCGATTAGGGTTCAGGGTACCACGTGCCCCACCATTTCCAAGCTTGTTTTATTGCGAAACCAAACGGTGATCGGGAGGGTCCCATGCACGGTTTTGACGGATCGCCTGTAAGGAGAGAGGTTGAGCAGGACACCGACCCTATGGATGTAGACATCCCAGACGATGTCGTGGTAGATCCAAGTACTGAGCCGAAAGGGCCCGGGGAGCCATGCTCACCTGGCAACTTGCCAGACTTCTTGGCTGGGCCTAAATATGGGTATTAGGGTGAAGGTTGTAGGAGCTCATAGTGGTTATACAGTTGGATGTTAGCCCCGACCTGGACCCTTTTGTGTTTTTACTATCCCTATGTTTGTTTGTTCACTAGGTGTTGTATTTAATTCGCTTCTGCATGTGCTTAATCGAAAGATAAAAAGAATGAATTGGCAACACGTCCTAGGATGTCGCATTTTTAATCGACCGCCGAGGGATATGCTTGTGCCCGGGGTTCGGGGCGTGACATCCCTGCCAAAAAGGAGTTAACTCACAGGATTACGACGATGGCGAGCTCACAGCGACAGCAATGTGACGGCAAGAAGAATATGAAACGACCGCGTCTCAAATGGAGGCTTGATGAAGGTGGTAGCTGCCCTACAAAGTTCTCAGCCACAGGGGACTTGGCTCGGCTTGGGGGCTGTTGGGCTGCGTGGGATGGGCGGTTGCTGGACACGGGGGAGCTGCTAGCTGTCACAGTGGTAAGGCAACGCGGTGCTGCTGGCTATGTGAAGATGCAGTGCTAGGGTGGGGCTGGACTGAAGAAGATGGCGCTGGCTGTGGGCTGGGATCCAGACGGTGGAGTGGTGGTGTGCGGGCGTGTGGCAGCCAAGGAGTTGGAGGAAGTGAAAGGGGTTGCTCTCTGCTGGTGTGAGGAAGAAAAGGAGTGGGAGAGAGATACGTGAGGGAAAGAAAAGAGAATGAGGGTTGCAACAAGGGGGTTCACATAAGAGAGAAAGAGTGGAAGGGAAATGGGGGAGAGAGAGAGAGATAGAGAGAAAATGAAAGGGAAAGGCTAGCCAATAAGAACTCTTGGGAAATATCTTAATTCATCATCACTATGCCCCTAAAGTCTTCATGCTTCATCCCTTTGTCTGCCAATTACTTTCTTGAGTCTACTTTCCCAAAATTGAGGATTTTTGGGCAGCAAATTCCCCTTTTTCCTCTTAATCCGAATTTCATTCCCTTTTCTCTTTTGTTCGAAAATTGTTTTTCTGCAAAAATTTTGGACTCAACGAAAATTCGCCGAAAGATGAGACAACATCCAAAAAATGAATCATGACACACTCAAACCTCCAATTTCCGAAACCGAATTCAATTTCATGGTTAAAATTGGCCGAACGCGACTTTAATACGACCTAACCTATCGGGTAGCTTTTAGGGATTTTTAACGTATTTGACCCGTGGTCAATAATTTTCAATCCAAGTTTGTGCATCTTCGAATCGTAGACGACCCTCGGTTGTCATAAAATCGCAAGGATTCAATTACATGTCCCGAGTATAATATCGATAGAAAATCGGGTTATTGCCGTTCGACGCGAATACCGCAATCATGCATAACCACCCGCAATTCAACTACGTAATTCCATCGAATCGACTTATATCCGTTCACCAATCGATTTATAACGGTGTCATAATGACTCTTGCCGATTATTATGGTCGAATGGTCGATTTCCGATCAAATTCTCTCATCTGTTGCATTTGTATTCCTTAACGGCCTCACGTAATAGTTAGTTAACTCAAGAGTGATCAATTCCGAGTAAAATAACCATAAGCGCATCGACGAAACAACAATTTCATATATTCGAAACGGGGCCAAATTTTGGGATGTCACACAACCGTTGCCTCTCCTTCAAATAGTTTCTTCAGATGTGTCCAAATTGTCACACCCAAAACACTTTTGAGGTTCTACGCATGGTCCAAATCTACGAGTTTTGCCATACCTCTCGTAAGGACCATTCCTATAAGTTATCCCTCTTTCAGCTTGATCCCTTCCATTATTCTGAAAGTTTCTTTTCTTCTTGGCCTCCCATGGTACTCCACGAGAGGGATAGGGCCTTTTACCATGATGAATCTCATTGATCCGTTGGTCTACCCATCCATCTTTGTCAGCCTTTTCCCTAATCAACTCTTGTTCCACGAGCTGGGCTTGCTCATGTATCTTAGTATAATTCCTAATATTAAAGGGTACTTAACTACTTCCTAATATCAGTCCTCAAACTGTGACATCCTGAAATTTCAGTCTTACAATTTCTTTTAAGCTAGTGCTTGTCAATAGAAGAGGAATTAGGATAGGTGGATCGTCCGATGGGCTTTGTGCGTGGGCTAGGTGTGTGAAGGCCTAAAGGGCCTAATTTTGGGCTGAGCATGGACTAGAGAGAGGATGGTGGATCATGAATTAAGCCTATGGGCTGGACATGGGTGGAAGGCCCGATAGAGGTGGAAAATGCTGAGATTTTGGTCAATGTACGTCTTGCGCAAATTCAAATGATTTCGAATGTTTGGTAGTGTTTTCATGTAACTTAATTGGTGATGTTGTGATGTTTGGAATTAATGTGGACATAAGATCCTTAGACATTAGAAATTGTGACTCAATAATGTGTGCAATTCCACTAAGTTTTTGGTCATGTAATTAGTGGAGGATCTTGGAATAAAGTTGCTTGATTGGTGTCTAGTATTGGAGGAGGCTAAATTCTTTGGGCTATGAGAAGGACTAGTTTTATTTTGTTTAGATTAAGTTTTGTTTATGGCATGTAATCCAAGGAGAAAATGACAAAGTCTAGGGATTTCTTGCAATAGGTTTCGGTTTCCCATGCAAGTTTCGGTTCTTCCCCTTCCCACCAATCGAAACTTTAGCCCTCAAACCTCATGATTGCCCTAAAATTTCCCCAGTGAATCTCCTCCTTTGCATGGCTGCAGCAAGGGAAAAATTCCCAAGGAAAAACCATCTTTTCCCCCCAACTTCTTCCTTTATTTTCCCTTCTCTTTTGCTCTTCTTCTTCCTTCTTCCCCTCACTCACCCGACGCCTTTCTCTGTCTCTCATTTTCTTCTTGTTTCCTTGCTGATCTTTGAAGGATCAACAACCAGAGGAGTAGCCAGCCTTCAAGAGAGCTTGAGAAAGTAGTTTTGAATCCTAAACTAGGTAAGGGAATAAGGTAGGTATTAAACTTCGAAATCCTCTCGACGCTTGAGTGTGGATTAGTTCAATCTAGTGAATTTTTGGGTTATAGGAGCTCGACCCTTGGATGACTTTAGCTTGCATGTATGCTATGATGTGTGGGGATTTTGGCATGTGAGTTTCTCGAAGGTTTTTGGTTGCTAAGTTTGCATGAGATGTGTTCATAGGAGCTGAGGTTGGATTCTTCTCAAGATCTATTTTACTGAACCCCTCTGTTTACTATTTTCGTGGATTGGAATGTGCTACAAATTTGAGATTTATAATATATATTTTACTCAAGATTTTCTGGATTTAAAGGAACAAATTTTCGGCTTCATTGCATGCAAGTCAGTATCTCATTTTATGCTGGAATCCATGACCTTTTGGTGTTCAAAGAAATTTATCAACTCTTGAAGTTCCATTTTCAAAAGGGTTTCTTCAAGAAATTTGTTCAGCACATCTTTAATCTTAACATATTCAAATTTCAGAGCAAACGGCCAAGTTTTGGATTTCGAACCAAGCTGGCTTTGAAAACGTGATTTCAGGACATGGGAGCAGTTATTGCTCCTATTCTAGAAAGAACTAGGTTAAATTTTTCTTCATAAAAAATGTTTTTCTAAATATTCTTTACAACATATTTAAATTTGAGAATTTTTTAACACGTTTGGTTATGTTTCTAAATTTAATCCTAGAGCCATGCGTGTGGACTTGGTTTGTGCCGGTGAGGGCCAGTTGTGGTCTTGCTACTGTTCTTGAGGTCTTGCTTGTTGGAAAATGCATAGTTTATGATTTTGGATGATTTTGACATGTTGAGAACCTATGCTTGATGGCTGTGCACGAGTGGTGCTCATCATGTGTGCGAAATGAAGTGGAATAGGCTTAGAGGTGGTAAACGGTAATTCTGTTTAGTGCATGTTGTTGCATTGCAATCTTAGCACATTGATCATGTTGTGTGGTGATACATGTGTGTGTTGGGGGTGTTAAAAGTGTGCCCTGATGAAAGATTGTGATGTGGTGAAATGTGTGAATCAATCAAATTAAGATACATTCCATCAACCAGCGTCCCAATGATGCTCCAAGGGATTAGGGATGCCCCAAGCTATGTGGTTTGGGATGCTTTAGTTGAAGTCACAAGACCAGCGACCCTTGGACACCGAGATGCCTCTATGGCAGCCCCCCCTGACGATCCCCAATCCATTAGGGTCGCCACCTTACTTCTGCATCCTGGTTGTCCTTTTAATTTAATCAATGGACTTCAGAGAAATCACATAAGGCTTCTATTATATACATGATTGGTCCTTGCGCAATGTATATGGCGGAAGTGTATTTAACAACTCTCCTTTCCCTACACACAGAAATGATGCACACACTAAACACGTTTATAGATAATAGCCAAACACTTTTATTTTCACATATCTACTAGATGGACATTGTTTGGCAATACATCCAAAAAGTCGTAGTTTCCTATACCCGGCGATACTTCAAAAGTTAACCGACATCTTTAGCAGCCATTTACATAGAGTCCATCCTTCAGTGCCGGCATCCTAAAATTCTCTCTCTGTTGTCCTCACCCTCGCGATCACTCCTAGCCACTCAATCCCCCATTGTCGTCTTCTGGTGGCGGTGGCAATGGCCCCAAAACTTGCCCGTTCCTACAAACGAATAAGACGACATACTCTTGAAGTACAGGGCCTGAGGGAAGACCGATGTCAAACATCACGATCACCCTCATTCATATGTAAGTCAATCCCGCACGTCGGGATCTTGGTATTCCGACTGCTCCCACTGCAAGTCAATCGAGATCCTGTAGAATGTACCGGGAGGTGCGGGTAGCAAAGGCATTGTTCTTAGTCTGAAATATGTTAGTCCCACAAGGGGTGAGTACAACCACTCAGTAGCTAAAAATCTACTAAACTATATTATGTAGAATCCTCATCATCTGATTTCATGCAAAATTCACAAAACACATCAATAAAAGAATAGATGCACATTAAGTCAATAAAGCTTTTCAACGAAATGGCAAGTGCAGTTTAATAATCAGAACACATCATCTCAATCACATGGGTCCCGATTGTAAGGCCAAACCATTATGACATATCTCATACCGGGCCACACAATTTTGTCCCATAATCAGGCGCAACTATCAAAATGGCGTAACTCAGCAGAACAATCAACTTTAAAACTCAACAGATTTGTGATTCACTATAATCTACTCTCGGAGGACCAGTGTTTGCGTCCCTCCAGACATTCACACCCAACCCGGTGTCATGAAAGCCTCCGATTCCATATTTCAATCACCAGGCATCCCAGGCGTATCATGTCTCACCTCCCGGGCATCTCATACCCTACTGGCATCATGAGGAATCGCAGGGCTAACCACGTCAATGGTTGCCCCTACCCTCCGGAACGTGTATTGTCATACATCCAGGCATCCTGACACTCCTGGGGAACCTCTGGGGCTCACCAATCCCCAGGCATCCAGAGCATGTCATGTCTCACCTCCAGGCATCCTGTCCCCCAGGGCTTCGTCGTCTCGAGGGTCCGACAGCAACAATAACACATCAACTACAATGTAGAAATTAAATCATTTCAATGCCAAAACGTTTTCAAATCGTCAATACAGAAAATCCCTTGGGTTTTCCCGAAAGTCCCACTTTCGCAATTACTTTCAACCATTTTCGAATCTATATAAAAACTTGAATGATAATTTCCCTTCCCAACTTGGAATAAAATGATTTATCGAGATCTATAAGTACATTTGAAATTGGCACGTCAATATAAAAAGTTTCTTAAAACACCCGAGTACGGTGCCATAGTACCCATAAGTTTTGATGCAAATCAAGAGATTTTTAAAACAGTTTGTGAACAAAATCCCAAGGTTCTACCATCGCAACATCTAGGGTAGATTCAAAGGCCTAAACCGAAGCACTCACAAAAACTTCCCAATTTTCTAACCTCAAATCCATTCGGTCATTTTAGAACATCAGAATTCAAGCCATTTCAACCTAACAGCACTTCCTCAAACAACCACAACACTACACTATATAGGTTAGTAGACTCTAACTTGCCTTAAATCCAACGGCGTCGACAGCGAGGGGTTGAAGCTCGCGGGTCATGGACGCGGCTCAGCAACAGCAAGTGCGAGCGAGCGGCATCGGCAGCGTGCGGTGAGGCACGGCCAAGGTGACAGCAGCACGGAGGGACCGGTCCTTTTCCTTTTCTCTCTTTCCCTCTTTCTCTCTTGCTCACTCTCTCTACCTCTCTCTCGCTCGCTCGTCCGCTTATTCTCTTTCTCTCTCCTTCTGCTTGCTATTCTGTTCATCTTCGAGGGCTGGCTTGTTGACTCCCTAGTCAACAGCCGAAGGCACCTGTGGCAGCAAGGAGAGGTGGCAGCGTCAAGGGCGCCCCATGCAAGGAGACACCTTGCTATTTCATGCAGAAACGTGTCTGCATTTGTTGACTCTCTAGTCAACGGTAGAGGGCTCGGTGGCAGCAAAAGGGGTGATGTTTGCTGGGGAAAACGTGGGCTGCCACTTGTCTCTCCATGCATGAACGTACCCCATTTGATTGACTCCCCAAAATCAACTAATTGAGGTCCAACAAGGGTGGTCGGCAGAAGGAGCAGCTTGGCACCGGCGTGTCTTCGTCTCTGCATGGGGACTTTCTCACATGCTTTCATGGGACTTATGGGAAGATAGGGGCGACGTGAGTGCATGGCCGTGCATGGTTGTGTAGGGTCGTCGAAACAATGTGTACGAGAGTTTTGGTTAGTAGGGTATAAACGCAGGTGGAAGAGGGTCTCAATCGTGGCATTACGCAAAGAAACTCTCAACGAAACGATAGGGTATGCGATAATCAAATTGTCTTGATGCGACCAAGGCGTGACTACGAAGTTATATCCTAAGATCATCGCATAACGTGACGTCTGGGCCCAATGATGACAATGATGAAATAGCATATGTAGATTGTGCCAATGATACGGTCTGACAACACTTCCGTCAATTCGTGACACTCTGTTACTTATTCGAGGTCTAACGAAAATCCAAATGTCACAACCTCGGAGGAAGATGCCTAGGGCTAGCGTCCCTTGGAAGACCGGCCAGCGACCCGAAAGTGACTCGAATGGATTTGGTCAATGTCCCGGGTTCAATCCGTTTCGAGGGTGGATATGAAATATTCACACATTAAAATTAATTAACAAGGCATGTGGGTACGTGTGATGGTGTAGCCGTGTGTCATAAGATGCATGAATGGGATTGTGTGTGTGCCATGTGATGCATTAACGGAGTTCGTATGCACGTTGCGGTGGGGTCTTCATGCATTCTACTCACTTTAGTTTGTTTAGTTCGCATGATATCATCGGTACCATGTGCTTCCCTATTTGATGTAGTCCATGTTATGATGATTCACTATATTTGTGCTATGTTCACTAATGAGCGAAGCTAGGATCTCGTTGTTTAATGCCATGCTTTATCCTTTATTGGGCATTGTTGTTCACCCCTTGTTTTTCCTCTCAGATCATTAGCTATGGATGTGACACCCTTGGCGACTTATGGCACGCCTATGCGGGTAGATAGTGTGTATGGGAACTTTGAGGATTGAGATTCTTGCATTGTTTTGACTTGTTATGTTTGTACTGTCATAATAAATGATGGACGCCCTAATCATTTTCCTATATGATTTGTGTCCATGTATCTCAACGTGAATGGGAGGTTGTTTGGCCCCATCCGTTGGCAATGTTCTAGGCTTGCAGTAGGAGGCGCGCGTGGT